>JAAGKR010001582.1:0-120169 GCA_011419295.1 Clarias macrocephalus
TATATATATGTGTGTGTGTGTGTGTGTATGTATATATATGTATATATATATATATATATATATATATTGTGTGTGTGTGTATATATATATATATATACACACACACACACACAGTCATGGCCAAATGTTTTAAGAATGAAACAAATATTAGTTTTCACAAGGTTTGCTGCTATACTGCTTTTAGATCTTTGTTTCACTTGTTTCTGTGATGTACTGAAATATAATTACAAGCACTTCAAACGTTTCAAAGGCTTTTATCGACAATTACATGACATTTATGCAAAGAGTCAGTATTTGCAGTGTTGGCGCTTCTTTTTCAGGACCTCTGCAATTCAACTGGGCTGCTCTCAATCAACTTCTGGGCCAAATCCTGACTGATCGCAACGCATTCTTTCATAATCACTTCTTGGAGTTGGTCAGAATTAGTGGGTTTATGTTTGTCCACCCGCCTCTTGAGGATTGACCACAAGTTCTCAATGGGATTAAGATCTGGGGAGTTTCCAGACCATGGACCCAAAATTTAAACGTTTTGGTCCCGAGCCACTTAGTTATCACTTTTGCCTTATGGCACAGTGCTCCATCATGCTGGAAAATGCATTGTTCTTCACCAAACTGTTGTTAAATTGTTGGAAGAAGTTGCTGTTGGAGGGTGTTTTGGTACCATTCTTTATTCATGGCTGTGTTTTTGGACAAAATTGTGAGTGAGCCCACTCCCTTGGATTAGAAGCAACCCCACACATGAATGGTCTCAGGATGCTTTACTGTTGGCATGACACAGGACTGATGGTAGCGCTCACCTTTTCTTCTCCGAACAAGCCTTTTTCCAGATGCCCCAAACAATCGGAAAGAGGCTTCATCCGAGAATATGACTTTGCCCCAGTCCTCAGCAGTCCATTTGCAATACTTTTTGCAGAAGATCAATCTGTCCCTGATGTTTTTTTTTTGCTGCCCTTCTTGACACCAGGCCATCTTCCAAAAGTCTTCGCCTCACTGTGCGTGCAGATGCGCTCACACCTGCCTGCTGCCATTCCTGAGCAAGCTCTGCACCGGTGGCACTCCGATCCCGCAGCTGAATCCTCTTTAGGAGACAATCCTGGCGCTTGTTGGACTTTCTTGGACGCCCTGAAGCCTTCTTAACAAGAATTGAGCCTCTTTCCTTGAAGTTCTTGATGATCCTGTAAATTGTTGATTTAGGTGCAATCTTAGTAGCCACAATATCCTTGCCTGTGAAGCCATTTTTATGCAATGCAATGATGGCTGCATGCGTTTCTTTGCAGCTCACCATGGTTAACAATGAAAGAACAATGATTTCAAGCATCACCCTCCTTTTAACATGTCAAGTCTGCCATTCTAACCCAATCAGCCTGACATAATGATCTCATGCCTTGTGCTCGTCAACATTCTCACCTGAGTTAACAAGACGATTACTGAAATGATCTCAGCAGGTCCTTTAATGACAGCAATGAAATGCAGTGGAAAGTTTTTTTCAGGATTAAGTTCATTTTCATGGCAAAGAAGGACTATGCAATTCATCTGATAAGTCATCATAACATTCTGGAGTATATGCAAATTGCTATTATAAAAACTTAAGCAGCAACTTTTCCAATATTTATGTAATTCTCAAAACTTTTGGCTACGAATGTGTGTATATATATATTTTTTTTTAAGATCATTACTAATTGCTTGTAAGTTGTTCTGAATTGCTTCTGAACCAGTCCTTTTGTTTACAGTTAAAAAGCTATCTTCTAAGACAATTGCTCTCCAACCCCTGATTAAGGGCCTTACTTGCCCTGTGTGTGTTTGTGACAATTGATTGTACACACTAGGATACTAGCTTTCCATTTTATTCTTATTTGTGTTTCAATGCCAGAACCTCAAAGTTAACACAACTGATATTTTAAAGCAGAATAAATGGAAAGAGTCCTCACTCCATAGATTATTATTATTATTATTATTATTATTATTGTGTGTATATATGTGTAACCTAATATATAATACATATAAGCTAATGCATTTAATATCCAAGGGCACGCCATATGGGTCATATACAGAGTTATAACCTTAAAAGGCCAGGTTTGGTGATGGACATCAACCCACCGTTAAGACTGTTTTATGCTTCTCCATCAAGTCTATACCATAGGCTTAGTTGCATACCTTACGGTGAAGACTGAAGTGCACCAACCCAGAAATGTAACTACATTTCATGGCGACAAAGACTGCAACAACTCTGAATGGTCAACCTGGTAGAAACTCATTTTCCTGGCTACTTCTTCTTCTGTGCTTCTATTTTCCTTTAATAGGTTGAACGATGTACTGACCATATCCTCTGTCGTCTTCTCTTGATTATGTGTTGAAGTAATTTCAGCAAAAACAACTGTTCAACGTCTATCAGCCTAAACTCAAACAAGAACAGTTCAGTTCCATTCGCCATTGTTTGTAGTACACCAAAAAAACTCACTCACCAGAGAGTGGCGAAGAGACTCAGCACAGCGGCCTAGAAACCCCACCGCCAACTACACCAACCGGTTCGGAGGTGTAACTGCAGAGCGACACAAACACAGCAGCGCACAAGAATAAATGCTCACACCGCCATAGGCCACTTGTATAGCCCATGGTGTATACTCAGCATAGACTTGATGCAGAAGCATAAATGAGGCTTTACATGTGCGTGTGCACACGGACAGGCACAGCACATTTTGCACTAAAGCAATCATTATTAAAAATCACAAATGTTGAATAAGCCTCATGACTTTTAGAAAACTTTAATATATGTTATTTATTTTCCATGACTTGAATGATTGACTGTACATGATTGATGACTATAAAAACGACATACATTTTAAATCAGGGAAAGGCTTACTTACTTACTTACTTACTTACCCAGTATTATTTTTAGTATAATTTTGCATCATATTTTGTTTGCAACTGTTTGCTTGTTATTTAATGGTCAGTTTGTGTTCTAATCCTTACTTTCTTGCATTTGTGTAATAAAGAATGAATTTCATCAATTATTGTATATTAATTATTTATTTCTTTTTTATTAAGATGATTTCAAATTGTTTCGCTTACCCAACAGTTGGATGGATCAGTTGGATAGCACCAAATATGCTTGTACCAATTTGCTTAACATATTTGCTATACATAAATATCAAGAAATTAAAGTTTCTAACTAATCTCGTATTCATCTTTTGATCTTACTGTAATCTTGAATATCTTCAGAGCATAGCAAAAACAAAAGCAAACATGTTCTGCAAATCTATGTTTTACCTGTAAAGGCTATTCAAACATTTTGATCACAAGGTCTGCTAAAGAAACTTATGAATGAATAAGAGAGAAGACCAGAAAAGATGCTAAGAAAAGCAGCTGATTTTGCCTCTGCTGGTCTTTATCCATAAACCTAGGAGTAGAAGACTCTAGGTCTAGAGATGATTACATATTTTCTGGCTATACAACAACACGATCAATTAATTTATCCTTTTTTCCTTTCCAAGACATGTTCAGACACTCGCATTTACACTACAAATTTGATTTTGCAATGTGGATCACTAGCAAAGGATTTGTCAATGTGGATAAATTGAATGTGGTATAAATACAGTGCATCTCGGAAAAAATCTATTATGTTGTGAAAAAAAATTTTTCTCTCTCATATATTCTAAAATAATTATATGTTGCAATATATATCTCAAACAATTAGTCATTTTATTTTTGTAATTCTGTATTGTGAAATACAGCCACACACAAGGACATTTAGCTTTAGGCATTTTGATTTAAACATGTTTTGCTTAGCGAGCTAACGTTACAGCCTGCTTCCATCTGACCAAGTGTAATTACTGCATGCACGGCATTCATCCAGATGGTCTCATTTCCAAAGTTGTGCTTTTAAGGTAAAATGTGAAACAACATGGCCACTCACATTACTATAAAGATTAGTTGGATTTGATTATTAGAGATTTCTGAATTGCGTTTACATGGTTTTTCCCTGTCTGGGCAGGTGCTAAATCCTGCTTGGAAAAAGAAATAGACATCCACATAGTTTGTCAGCATGCAGTAGCAGTAGTCATTTTTGGACCTGATAAAACACAGTGGAGCAGCACCAGCAGATGACATGGGACTCCAAATTATCACTGACTATGGAAACTAGGGATGCTCCGATCAGGATTTTTGTGGCCGATCACCGATCTCCGATTACTAGAAGCTGTATCGGCCGATACCGATTACAGGGTCTATTCGAAGCCTCATCAAGTAGCATTATTTATTAAACTATATCTAACAACAATGTAAATTAAGTATTGAACTTTCAAGAAAAGGAATATCATAAATTGACTACTGTATTTATGGGCAAGCAACATGTCAACTTAAAACATAGCAGCCTTTGCTTGGTTAGTAATTGGGAACAGCTTAGAGCTTGACAAATACGACTTTCCTGTACATTGTATAAAACGAAATAAAATAATGGACAAGTAGGACGTGAGTTGCCGGAAGTTCTGCAAGGTCTGCCCAAAATTTTAACATGTTTAATTTTTCGCGCGGAAAGATGGAAAGGTAATCACAGGGCCAAAACTCAGGGTGAAATTTGATGAATCGTACTTACGGCCACCGAGCGAAACCGCGTTGGTGAGATAGGGGAATTACCGACAGCTGAGTGAGTGGCGCGCGAGTGCTGAGCTCACCCGCCCTCTTAGCGCTAGCCAACTTTGAAAACTGCTCGTGTTCTTTTACGTGACTAACCTTCCAATGTCTGATGAGGTTCATGGTGTTAAAATGCATTGAGTGCTTCCCGTCTCATAGAATTGTCTTGTTACACAGGTTGCAGATTGCTAATGTACTGTCTTTTTCACACAACAAATAGAATAGCCAGACCGGTGAAGCCAATTTAGCAGCGCACAAAAAAATTGTCCCGCGAGTATCGCGTAATCTGATCGGCTTTTCTATATCGGTCATTATAGAGACTGCAGATCAAACTTCCCAAAGCAATTATCAGCCGATTGTGATCGGCGACCAATCAATCGGAACACCCCTAATGGAAACTTCATGGGCGACTCCAGCCTCACTCCCATCCTTATGAAGCTCTCCACGTTCTTGAATTGGTTTTGCTTGGAACTACTGTTAAGGCTGCTGTCATAACTGCTGCTTTTGAACCTTTTCCTACCTCACTTTTCCCTTCAAGTCATCAATTCTTGCTTCAATACAGCACCTGCTGTGGCTTACAATCTTTGTCTAATGTTGATGATCATCTTCTGGACAATCATCAAGTCATCAGTCTTCCCCTATCCATGTACTCAGACTGAGAGATAAATGTTATTTATACCATAAGAATAGTAATTTACTCAATTTCTAATGAAATATTCTAATATTTTGAGATGCTGGATTTTTTTTATGAAAAAAGCATGAAATAGTTTGCATGACGTGCAAAGAATGTATACTATGTGACAGTTGTGCTTTTTACATTAATAATAAAAGACTTTCACAATAGTCTACTTATCAGAGATGCACTGTGGTGTACAGGGCACCGTTCATTTACATCATGTTAGCTAATCTGCACTTGCTAATCTAAATATTTATAATTCGTTTAACCTCTAACGTCATGAATCTTAAATCTTTGAAACTCTCATTGCCAAACTGACAAAAAAAAGTGCCAGCCACTGGTCAACTCCCTTATTTACTAACGTTTAGCTAGTGATTGCATACTCAGTAGCCTTTTTTTTCTAATCTAGCTAGCATTGCCGTGGTCATCAAAAAAAGATCTTATAGCCAGCTAGCGCATGTTACTTTTCCTTCTATTACCAATAACGTAAAAACACCATGGCTAAACTACAGTGACGGTCGTTACTGTAATACTGTAAGTTATGTCAATTAGCTGCGTAGTCATCGACACAGACTAGACAATACTAGCACCTTAAAATTAACAGAACAATCTCTACAGTGTGGCTACTTGGTCTTAATCGTCTGTCCTAGTTTAGCAGCCAAGCTAACCAGCCAAGCAGTCAATTTCATCCGGTTTAAACAACAGATCAAATCGTACATTAACCCAAATCCTAATACATTTTAAAGAGCTTGCAAGAAAATTGTGTGATATACCGTCAACCTTACCTTCAAGTAAGCGCTGTATAATGCTGTCTATGTTCAGTTTATCGATGTCGGCCATGCCTTGCTAACTAGCTATACAAAATTATTTCCTCTAATTTTCCACACTTCACCTAAACACCAGACAAATCCTTGGGATACAAGTAACAAGTTATAAGAACATTTGGATAGTCCCACTAATATTTATTCTCGCCGCCTTCTTTTGCATGTGATAAATCTATTTACTCGTGCCCGCGAATACCGAGGCTTGTGAACAGAGACGAGTGACTGGCAAATGAATCGCTTCTCCAAAAACGGCTCGTTTAAGAGAGTCGAGTAAAACGATTCAAAATTGCGAACGAAACAAGTATTTAAAAAGCATTCACATGTTACCTGCACGACGAAAAATTAAGAATATTTACAATTCATATAAAACAAGATCGGAATTGTAGCAAAATTCTTTAAGCGGCAAATTAAACTATTTCACTTCAAACCAACTGACTCTGCAATGCGAATCAAAACCGAGTCTAAACTACAACGTGGAAATATGCTGAGAGGCTCGTCAATAGGCTAGTGGAATGTCGGTCACCCTTGTCTTTCAGGGATTTAAAAGAACAGTATACGGTTTAACTTTTGTATCGATGTCGTCTAAATTACGCTTAAAATGTCTTAAAATGGATAATTTTTGGATTTGTTTATGAAACCGAGCGTAACAGCACAACTAGTGGATGCAAACACACACAGATAGGAAGCGAGCATATGGGTTATGCTGCATTCTTGAGACACCCTATACGTAGACCTGGAACGTACCTCAACGCGGCCGCCATTTTGGTGATGGCAAGACTGGCCGGTAAACAAACACGAGCAAACGGGACCGCCTATTTCATAAAGTAAACAAAAATTATGACAACAAGGTTGCAATATAGCGTTGGCAAATATAAGTAACTATGGCAATATAGTTACTATGGCAACATACCAGGCTTCTCGATTTTGTTGTGTTTTGTTTTAGACTGTATTTGTGATTTTAATAACCAAAACAGTATATTTAACAATTGTGATAAACAACTGTGAAACAGTGTCCCTCTAAATGCTGTTTGGTGAAACACGGTATCGCACTCTAAAGAAAGAAAGATAGATAGATAGATAGATTGATAGATTGATAGATAGATACTTTTTTGATGATTACAGCATTTTTTTTTTCGTATTAACCGCTGTACCAACAATTTTACATCCGAATGAAAGGACCACTTGGACTTATTCTGTGAGGGAGAGGATATAAACAATACAGGTATTAACCAATCAGATTACCTTGTTATACCATTATCCACCTATGGTTGTGCCCAGGTAAGGTAGACAAAGGCAAGTGCCATATGGAGGATGGAATATGACAATATTAAATAAATACATATATAATTAAATAAGTGATTAAACTCAGACATAATTAGTTAAGTCTGCATTATATGATTACATGTTGGGATTGATACAAATATTTAATTATATACTTAGTTATTTAATGTATGATCTATTTATTAATATAGCACTTTAATTGCATAATATAAATTATTCTTATTATCTTGATTGTTATTATTTAAATATTTAGAATGTTAATAAACATTGTATTTCACTTTTGTCTCAATACTTGACCAATGTACAATATTTCATTAAGGTTCAGGAAAATTGCTAATAGCTGAAATAAGTTTGATTCCCACAGGATACCATCCAATTTTGTTGCTTTTGATGAAAGAAGAACAAAATTACAGCAATGTGCCTTGCTTGTCTTTTAATAAGCTGCATTTGTTAGTTCACCAAAGTAGTTGTTTTACTGCAGTTCATAAATTAATCAAAAGACACAGATCAGCTTATCAACATCACCTCATGCCTTACTGTATAACTTCCATATCTAGTCTTGTTCTTTTTGATACTGAACAAACAGGCCTGAAGATGTTTAGGGCACTGCTATCACTAGCTCAACACCATCTGATATTAGTAGTATATCAGGCGTTTATGTTCTACAGACAGAGATTGATCCTGGTTTCTTTTTGGGTGACAGAATGTCTCGAAAACATTGTAGCAGATAGAAAAAAAGAAAAATTACATTTGGTTAACACATTAAAATATGCTCTTTGGACATTCACTGACTCATTCTCTAGAGTGCTTATTTTGCAACGGGTAATGGGAGACCTAAAACCTAGGCACTAGGCAGAGCCAAAAGTACACCATTTGGAAATACCAAATAAGCCTGGGCATGTTAAGTTAATTTTAATTACTTTATTTCTATTTATTCATGAGTAAAATTGATTTTTAAAAAAAGAATAACATTTTCATCATAGTACATAGTTCTTTTTTTCTGGTAGCTGGAGTGTGTGAGCTAAACAGAGACATTATCTAACTTTGCAAATTGTCTGACAAGTCGTGGATAACAGATGAATGACATGGTGCAGCTGCAGCTGTTCATTTCATGTCTTTTTGGTCAATATGGATGGAATTTTTTCCAGCTTTGCCTGTAGTGTCTATTGTCAAACTCTTTAACTCCATGTATACATTGAGCTTTGTGCTTTGCTGTCAAGGCATGCTCTTTAAGACAATTTAAATGAGCCATTATTGTAATATAACATACTGTATTTAAAACAACCTCATTTTTTTATCCATTTTTCTACCCCAAGATGAGATAAAGTCCTGATAGTGAAAACATCCAATCTTGCAACAATTCACAACTTTAACATCGTAATTACCCTGCTTGTCATGATTAGTAGGTCCACTTTACATGTTACATTATACATCAGTATGTCGTAATAATATGCAAAATGTTATTCATGCAGTTCAGAATTGTTTCCGATTAAACATGATCCATAAACGTAACCTGGTATGATTGATGTGAGACCTTCACAACTGTGCCGATATCCAGTACAACAGCACTCCCTCTAATGTGATGTAACAATATAATATAATATAATATAATATAATATAATACACATTATACTGCACGACCAAAAAAAAAACATTTTGTTGAAACTCTTTTTGTGTTGATAACAGTATGCATACACCTTAACATTGTTTTGATAATCTTGCGCAATATCACAACATTTGTTTCTGTCCAGAGTCGCATAATTTCTCTCCAAGATCTTGTGTTGATGATGGGAGAATTAGACCACTGTGTAAAGCCATCTCCGGCACATTCTAAAAATTCTCAATGGGGTTAAGGTGTGGACTCAATCTGCTCACAATTTGAGCCAGATAAATCTTGCAGTTGTTATTCCATTTCTTCCTGGACATCCGTTCAGGTTTTAATAATGTGTTCGACAGTTCTTTGCCTGATGCAGGTCAATAATTTGACCTATTTTAAAGAGTGATTTTATGTTACAACGACAGGATATGTCTTCTGACATAGTTATTTAAGAAATGAGAAGCTACTTACTGCATCAGTTAGGGCTAAGTAACTTGATGCAAGCTGAACCGTTAATCACCGTAGCAATTATCCAGTGGGCTATTACCTATATCTTAGTTAAATCCATGTGGAGAATCTAGTATCTGTATGAATTATGTATATTATTATTATGAACATAGATTAAGGGTCTTTTTTCGCAACTTCACACCATTTTTTTTATTTTAAACTTTTGTATTGACTGGAATGAAGGATAGACCTGGACACATCCTACTAATCTTCCCTTAGGTAGGACAAATCTTCAGACTTGTATGTTTACATTATCAGGCTGGAGGAAAAGGACCCAACTGCAGGTTCACCCACCAAAGGGGGCTCAGAGGCGGTCCTAAGGGAGGGAGGTGACGCTTGATTTGGGAGACATGAAAGGTGGGATTTACTGTATCTGGTGCAGAGTAGAAGGGCCAATGAACCTAGGGGATAGTTTACGTGAGGTGGCCGTGATGGGATTGTCTCACGTGGTGAGCATTACTTTATCGCCAGCTGGGGCAGCAGAACGTTGTCGATCTGCTTTTTGTTTGAAGCCCCATGCTGACTTTAAGAGTTCTCTGCCAGGTCCTTTTGCAGTGCCACACAATAATTTGTGCCAAAGGAACTGCTACAGTACCTACTCCTCCTGAGAAGGAAATGGGGGGCTTGATACAATTCAATTCAATTCAATTTTATTTCTATAGCGCTTTTAACAATGGTCATTGTCTCAAAGCAGCTTCACAGAAATGAAAATAAAATAAAAAGAAAATTTATGGAAGTGTATATGTGTAAGAAAAATGTGTCTAGATAATGAGATTGTCCCTGATGAGCAAGCCAAGGGTGACAGCGACAGTGGCAAGGAAAAACTCCCTGAGATGTCAATAGGAAGAAACCTTGAGAGGAACCAGACTCAACAGGGAACCCATCCTCATTTGGGTGATAACAGATAACAGAAATTGTATAACATCATGTGTGTTATGCAGCTGAAAGTTCGATATAACAGAAGTTCTTTAAATTAACATGTAGTCCAGTTCAGCACAGTGATGAGTCAGCAGGTGCAGAGGCCAGATGGGGTCTGGATCACTGGGAGCTCAGGAGCAGCATGTGTAGATCCAAACCAACATGAAGAAGAATCCAGCTGGAGCACGTCCTTCTCTGGATGCCTCAGGAACCTCGCATTGTTGGCCTCGGTCTACTAAAGCTGGAACAATCTCCAGATTCAGGATAGATGTTCTGGAGTATGAGGTTATGGGATGAGTTAAGTGTATGCCAGATTAAAGAGATGTGTCTTGAGTCTACTTTTAAATTGGAAAACTGTGTCTGAGCCCCGAACACTGTCAGGAAGGCTATTCCAAAGTTTTGGAGCTAAATATGAAAATGCCCTATCTCCTTTTGTAGATTTTGATATTCTGGGAACTACCAAGAGTTTTGTGATCTTGATACACTAAACAGCACTGAAGGTGGGACATTCTGGTGGAGAAGGTGGGAAGGGAGTTGTGGGCATATTCTACCCATGGGAGCATCCTACTCCATGTTCTGTGACATCATGCATCTTCTGGTTTGTTCTCTCCGTCTGCTCATTGGGCTGCGGATGATAACCGGAGGAAAGGCTACGAATAGCGCGGATTAGTTTGCAGAAAGCTTTCCAGAAAAGTCCAATAACTGGGATCCCCTGTCGGAGACAATGTCAACAGAAAGTCTGTAAGCGGAAAAATGTCGAGGATGAGCAGCACAGCAGTTTCCTTAGCCAGGCGGAGTTTAGTCAAGGGGACGAAATGGGCAGCCCTGGAAAAACGTTAGACAATGGTCATGATGCAGAAGTTCTCCTCCAAAGTTTGTTACCTATAACAAAATCTAGGGCAATTTGTGACCATGGACAATGAGGGATGGGGAGTGGTCTTAGGAGGCCTGTTGGAGGTTGGTTGGTGGACTTGTTTCTTATACATGTCTCGCATGCTGCCACAAATCCTAGGACACCCTTCCTCATAGTCACCCACCAGAAGCGTTGCTGAATTAGGGACCAGGTGCCCCCATTCTAGTACCTGTGGTCAAATACTCTTTGTGTATTGTGGGCGACTCTGGGACAAGTAGGCGTTGAAAAGGACATTACTTGGGCCTGGTTCTCGCTCCAGAGCCTGTCTAATCAGACCTTCGATCTCCTGCTGGGTAGCAGCCCAAGGCAATGTGGCGGGGGGGGGGGGGGTCTCAGTAGAGGATGTATCCTGGGGTGGAGAAAACTGTCAAAATAGTGCATCTAGCTTGGTGTTCTTGGAACTTGAGAGGTATGATATGGTAACTATGGTATGAACCAAGATGGCGCCGCTGTGTATGGTCCGCCGTCCTACTCTGTCTTGTTTTTTATTAATTGCTGTGTTTATTCCAATTGTCTCTTATGATGTATCATCTCTGCTGGTATATGATCCCCTGACACTGTTAAGGATACGGGCTACAACCTGCCTGACTGTACTAACAGTGGACATTCACCGCCACCTTTTCTAGCGTCTGTACCTGAGCATCTATGGCGTCCTGTTTATCCGTTGCGTCGCAACAAGAAGCGCAAGAGACGCGGAAAGAGAGGAGGTATCCTCGTCAAACTGAAAGCTTATCTGGCCTCCTGTGTGGAAAATCCGGTCCTTTGCTCTAAATGGAGTATCAACTGAATGTGGGTATTTCGACCTGCGTCGCTCTCAGGAATACAGCTATCGGTGGCTCAGAACGGCTGTCCCGGATGACGGGTGCTCGCTTTCGTGTCGCCGGCCGGTGAGGATCCAGGCACGGGGCTGTATACAGGGAAACCTCCGCCCGCTCAGTCGAGCCCCAAAGCAGAGCTGTAAGGCGGTACGTACTGCCTTGTTGAACACGTGATCACTCACAAATAAGTTTTTCATTCTGAACGATCTGATTTCTACTCGCGATTTGGATTTTATTTTGCTCACGGAAACTTGGCTAAAACAAGGTGATAACAGCGCCTTCTCTGAGCTCCTCCCTCCCGGCTATTCCTTCTTGAGCATGCCACGGGTGTCCCGTCGCGGTGGAGGACTGGCTGCGATTTTCAAACAAAAATTCAGCTGCCGGTTACTCCCATGTAAAAGCTACAATTGCTTTGAGCTAGAACTGGTTTTGATTCAGTTTGCATGTCCTGTTCTATGTGATATTATTTATCGTCCACCTAAATACAATAAGGACTTTATCTCTGAGTTTTCAGAGCTACTTTCTGAATTAATGCCAAAATATGACAGTTTACTCATTTGTGGAGATTTTAATATTCATGTCTGTTGTCCATCCAGCCAACTGGTAAATGACTTTCAAAGTCTTTTAAATTCCTTTGACCTGACCCAATCAGTTAGTGACCCTACACATCAGCATGGCCACACACTGTATCTTGTAATTTCACATGGACTTCCAGTATCCATCTCAGAAATAATCAATATCTGTATTTCAGACCACTTTCCTGTTATATTTGAGTTTACTGTTTCACTATCTACTATGAAACCTTTTACTCCAGCCTGCCGCTGACGCCCCATTACATCCACCACAGCTGGAGAGTTTGCTGATGCGTTCATCAATTCACTCCAGGACGAGCCATCTTCCCCCATGAGCCCAGAAAATTGTATCTCCACCTTCTACTCCACCTGCTCAGGGATTTTGGACTCCATTGCACCTTACAAGGACAGATCAATGAAGATCTTAGGCAGCACTGCAGACAAGCCGAACGTAGGTGGAAGAAGGACAAATTATAAGTATCACTGGGTATACTGCGTGATAGTCTTTCTAATTATCAAAATGCAGTTAAAGAAGCTAAATGTGTGTACCTGTCAAATGTAATTTCTACCAGCTGTAATCGTCCTAGGGTGTTATTCAATACAATTCAGTCAGTTACAAATCCATTGTGCAATGTTCCAAAACATGTATCAAGGTCATTTTGTGATGAATTTCTTAATCATTTTGTTGAGAAGATAGCCTGATCTGTGTTTAACAGGTTTATGCCAGTGTCCCTATCTTTTCTATCTAAAGTGCTCCAGCAGTTATCCCCAACTGACTGTCCTCTGGACATTATTCCATCTAGGGTGTTGAAGCAGGTTTTTAACACAGTGGGTCCATGTCTCCTCTCTTTTATTAACAATTGCCTTAGTTCAGTGTTTGTCCCAGATGTCTTCAAGCACACTGTGGTCAGGCTCCTTCTCAAGAAATCCAATCTTGATCCTGCAGTATTGTTTAATTTTAGACCAGTGTCTCATTTATCCTTTTTATCTAAGGTTTTAGAAAAAGTTGTCTCTATCCAGTTACAGTCTTTTTTAGAAGATAATCATGTTCTAGAGAAATTTCAATCTTTCAACCCCACAGTACTGAATCTGCTCTTCTGAAGGTACAGAATGATATCCTCCTGTCTCTTGACTCCAAAAAACCTGTGCTGCTTGTGATGTTGGACCTCACTGCCGCTTTTGATACTGTTGACCACTCGATTCTCCTGACACGTCTGGCACAAGAAGATGGCCTTCAAGGTCCCGTACTACAATGGTTTAGGTCATATTTAACAAATAGGACTTTCTCGGTCATGATTGGTGATCTCTCTTCCTCCTCGGCCCCTTTGACCTCTGGTGTTCCACAGGGTTCCATTTTGAGCCCTGTTTTATTTTCTTTGTATATGCTGCCATTAGGGTCGATTATTTCAAAGCACAATGTCTCTTTTCATCTGTATGCAGATGATTTACAAATCTATCTGCCAGTTGTGCCGAATTCATCTGATGCACTAAAATCTATCCACAGTTGTCTGCATGACATCAAACTTTGGCTGTCACAAAACTGTCTCTGTGTGAATGAGAGTAAAACAGAAAATATTATGTTTGGCGCCTCCAATCCTTCCAGTTTTATCACTGCTGGTTTTGATTCTCCGGTTCTTCATTTTAGCCAAGCAGTCAAAAATTTGGGGGTCATTCCGTTAGTCTGCACTCACGCGAGTGTCATTAGAGAGATTTATTTTTTTCCCGTCAAATCAGTGTTTCCGTTGTGTGTGTGTTTGTTGTGAAACTTAAAAAGCGAGGTGGGGGAGGGAGGAGGAGTTTTACTGTGTAAGACGAGGCGAGGGAAGGGGCTAATTCCACACACACACACACACACACACACACACACACACACACACACACACACAAATACAGAAACACTTATCTGTTGGGATGTATTTTAACTTTTTTTAAAGGTAAAGTGCAGGTTCATTTGTTTTATTTTTACTTTGTATATTGTATTAATAATTTTCCTGTATTTATTTTTTTTGGGCTGTGGAACAAATTATTTGAGTTTTCATTATTTCTTATGGGAAGATTTGATTTGGTGTACGAGTGTTTTGGAATACAATCCCACTTCCTGAATGAATTATGCTCGTAATCCAAGGTTCCACTGTATACTGTATGTAGTGCAGAATACAAGTAGGGACTTCGGTAGGACTAACTATTACAGCATAACTAAATGGGAGAGCCAGAAGGAAACACAGACATGAGGGCTCTCTGGGATGTGAAGCAACCAGTCACTTGTTGTGAAACCTGAATGAAAGTGGTAAAGACAGTTTTCTCATATCTTCTGGCTTTAGTGAGGACTTTTGCTGCTGCATTTTGGACTAAGTAATGCTTGTTTATTCATCTAGTCGAACAACCAGACAGTAAGGCATTACAATAGTCCAACCTAGAAGTGATAAAAGCATGAACTACTTTTTCTGTATCATTTAGTAACAATATATTCCTTTTTTTGGCAATGTTTCTGAGATGAATGAATGCTGTCCTAATATTATTTACCTGAGCTTCAAATAAAAGATTGGAGTTTATATTAGCACTAAGGTCTTTTACCATTGCACTTAATGGAAGGGAAAGCCCATCTAGAGTTTCTGTTTGATCAAAAAGCTTACTTCTAGCTTCATGCGTGTATCTTAGTACCAGAATTGTCTTGTCAGGATTAAGCAAAAGTAAGTTAATTAACACCCAGTCTCTTATGTCTTTCACACATGGCTTTATTTACTTTATTAAGCTGGCTTTTCCCATTTGACTTTGCGGAGACATATAACTGTGTGTCATCAGCATAACAGTAAAAACTAATGACAGGTCCCGGTTTACCTTTAATTTGTCTTGCAAACTTCAAAGGTTGGTATGAACAATTGTTGACCCTGGGTGGAGTTTTCCTCACATCAGCCGTGGTGAGACACAGCACCTGGTCACCCCCTGAGGAGGGGTGGTCTAAATTGCCGTCACGCCGTTCTGCATGTCTAACCGAGCCTAGAAGCTGTTTAGCGCATCTGGAATGGAGCCATCACTGTCAAAGGCAGGTGATGATGTCCTGTAGTTGTTGATGATTATATGCCCTGCCACATGAGCCGTGTGTCACCACTGTCCCTGAAGTTGTTGTGGATTCTTGGGGCATGTGCGTGCTTCATCTCTCTGATGGCCCGGGACAGTTTAGCCCTTACTGTTTTTAGAGCCACCGTGTCCCCTGCTCTGAAGGCGGATTCTCAGGTCTTCAGAAGTGCACGCACCTAATCCATGGTTAATGGTTGGGGCGTGATATGGAGACAGTAACGTGGAGACAGTAATGTCATCGGTCCACTTGTTGATGTAGCTGGTGACTGATGTAGATGTAGCTGGTCACTTCCAAGTCAGTGAAGCTACTGTGACTCTGAATTAGCTCCGCAGCGAGAATGCGGAAATATGGAGCCGGCGTGCATGAAGAGCGAGCGCTACTGTTGTTGCCCGGCATGGAGATCACTCATGGTCGTGAAATGGACGAGGGTCAAAACTGGTGAGCCGAGAGAGTCCATGAGGCGTTGAAAAGCAAGGGGTGGGGTGGATATGGAGCAGGAGTGCGCAGACTATCATGGCTTTGCTTGAGACGTGGGCGTGACCTGGCATGCCGTGACAAAGAGCAGAGATGGCTCCTGCTGGCAAAGTTTTCACCTGTTTTAGCAGTGGCGGTTTTAGGCAAGGACGGCATTTTTTCATGACTCCAGGGAGGCGGCACTTGAGGGGGCGGGAATGCGCCGTTTGCCCCTAAACATTTTTTTATATATGACTTTGGTTATTGAATTCCAAAAGTGTCTTGCGGTGGTATATATGCGAACACCGGTTGCGCCATGTAAAAGAAATGCGCTACAACACAAAGTAAACAAAGTAGCATGATTTTGGCTCCGGAGTGGCCACTGCTTGCTACTGCCGAACTGCCATCTTGGATCACTTGGCCTACTCCAAAAATTTTTATAAATATAAACTTGATTATGTGAATATCTTTCCCCTCACTTGAAGATAAACAGTGGTGGTGCAAAAGTCAAGTCAAGTCAAGTCAATTTTATTTATATAGCGCTTTTAACAATTGACATTGTCGCAAAGCAGCTTTACACAATAAAAAGAAGTAAGTCTGTATGCAATGTGTATGAATCAAAATGATAAGATTGTCCCTGATGAGCAAGCCGAGGGCGACGGTGGCAAGGAAAAACTCCCTAGGATGGTAATAGGAAGAAACCTTGAGAGGAACCAGGCTCAACAGGGAACCCATCCTCATCTGGGTGACAAAAGGAAAACATATTAGACTACTGGGTGCATAATAATAATTAATAATTAATAATAAAGACCATATTTCTATTACAAATTTATTTAAACAAATTGTACATGTACTTTATTTTATAGGAAAATAAAAGCAAATCTTTAAATTTCAACATGGGCACCGGTGGCATTAACCAGTTTCCTCAAATGGCTGGGGGTGAAATGCTTTTGAAGGAAGTCGTTTGGATATTGCTGTGAACCTCCTGAATCTGTGTCTCCAAGTCCTCCAGTGTGCACTTCGCGTCATCTCAGCCAACATCCTGGGAAATGCTGCTCTAACCACACACAGTAAGGGTAAAATGGGGTGCTGCCCTATGGGGTGGTGCTTCAATAATACTACAAGTTTATTGTTCATGCCTTCAATTTCTTTCCAATTTTTATTGTTATTATTACCTGTACAGTCAAAAGTTTTGAGAATTACATAAATATTGGAAATTGGAAAAGTTGCTACTTAAGTTTTTTATAATAGCAATTTGCATATACTCCAGAATGTTATGAAGAGTGATCAGATGAATTGCATAGTCCTTCTTTGCCATGAAAAAAACTTTCCACTGCATTTCATTGCTGTCATTAAAGGACCTGCTGAGATCATTTCAGTAATCGTCTTGTTAACTCAGGTGAGAGTGTTGATGAGCACAAGGCTCATTATGTCAGGCTGATTGGGTTAGAATGGCAGACTTGACATGTTAAAAGGAGGGTGATACTTGAAATCATTGTTCTTTCATTGTTAACCATGGTGACCTGCAAAGAAACACGCGCAGCCATCATTGCGTTACATAAAAATGGCTTCACAGGCAAGGATATTGTGGCTACTAAGATTGCACCTAAATCAACAATTTACAGGATCATCAAGAACTTCAAGGAAAGAGGTTCAATTCTTGTTACGAAGTCTTCAGGGTGTCCAAGAAAGTCTAGCAAGCGCCAGGATCGTCTCCTAAAGAGGATTCAGCTGCGGGATCGGAGTGCCACCAGTGCAGAGCTTCCTCAGGAATGGCAGCAGGCAGGTGTGAGCACATCTGCACGCACAGTGAGGCGAAGACTTTTGGAAGATGGCAGCAAAGAAGCCACTTCTCTCCAAAAAAAACATCAGGGACAGATTGATCTTCTGCAAAAAGTATGGCGAATGGACTGCTGAGGATTGGGGCAAAGTCATATTCTCGAATGAAGCCTCTTTCCGACTGTTTGGAGCATCTGGAAAAAGGCTTGTCCGGAGAAGAAAAGGTGAGCGCTACCATCAGTCCTGTGTCATGCCAACAGTAAAGCATCCTGAGACCATTCATGTGTGGGGTTGCTTCTCATCCAAGGGAGTGGGCTCACGCACAATTTTGTCCAAAAACACAGCCATGAATAAAGAATGGTACCAAAACACCCTCCAACAGCAACTTCTTCCAACAATCCAACAACAGTTTGGTGAAGAACAATGCATTTTCCAGCACGAAGCACCGTGCCATAAGGCAAATGTGATAACTAAGTGGCTCGGGGACCAAAACGTTGAAATTTTCCGTCCATGGCCTGGAAACTCCCCAGATCTTAATCCCATTGAGAACTTGTGGTCAATCCTCAAGAGGCGGGTGGACAAACAAAAACCCACTAATTCTGACAAACTCCAAGAAGTGATTATGAAAGAATGGGTTGCTATCAGTCAGGATTTGGCCCAGAAGTTGATTGAGAGCAGCCCAGTCGAATTGCAGAGGTCCTGAAAAAGAAGCGCCAACACTGCAAATACTGACTCTTTGCATAAATGTCATGTAATTGTCGATAAAAGCCTTTGAAACATATGAAGTGCTTGTAATTATATTTCAGTACATCACAGAAACAAATGAAACAAAGATCTAAAAGCAGTATAGCAGCAAACCTTGTGAAAACTAATATTTGTGTCATTCTCAAAACTTTTGGCCACGACTGTATGTAATCAGTGAACGTCATACTGTATCATATCAGTGAACGCCATGCCTCTTACTCTTAAAACAGCCCCTGATTCGATTCCTTATATGGTAACACATCCTATAGCCCATGTCCAGACAAATATATATACAAATAGCTTGTATCGCTGGAACCTTTGTCTGTTACCAGAAAATGCTAATGTAAAAATGCTAATTTCTCTTAAATCTCTTACCGCAAAATACTTTTAAAAAACAATTGTGTGTAAGTAGGCATAATAATCTCATATTTGGTTTGTTGTACAGTAGTCTTACATTAAATAATTTTAGATTAATTTGACTGGATTAAAAATATTTTCACTTGCTGAGATATCGCTTATTGCAGTGTATAAACTTCATCATCAATGTTATGGAAGCAACCATTTCTTAGTATATCTTTGCATATATGAAACTCATTTGTTGAATATTTTCACAAATGTTGATTTCTGTATTGATTTTAAGTTTGCTCTGTGTAGTTACATTGCTGTTTTTTTTTAACACAATTTATTTCATAAATGAAAAAAAAAACAGAATTGCATTGTGTTTTTGTATTGATTTTTAAAAAGTTTTTTAAAAAATTAGATAATAACAAATTTATAGATTTTAAGTGGTAACACTGTTTACCAAAAAATCTTCAGTTAGATTAAAAGAATTATGTCAGTTCAGATTAATACTATTTAGTGTGAATCATTACCTCAATTATTTTAAGTTGAAGGGAGGTTATATTTTTTCAGTGTGGGGTTTTTCCCCTTTAGGTTTAATGTGACCTTCGCACCTGGTGACCAATCTGAGCCAGTTGTCCTGTTCCCATTTTGGATCTGTGACTCACTGGTGCACTGACAGTCATTTAATTATAGACATCACAACATGCCTGAGTGAGAGAGGAACAAGGGAGAGATTGAGATAGGAGGAGGATATTTTAAAACTCATCGAACACGTCATGCTTATTTGCTAACAGTGACCGATTTGTTTTCTCTACAGATGCCATGAGACAGAAACAGAACAATGTCATGGTAACTGATACAGCTTTTTCTAAGACAGAGGATTTCTATTACTTCTTAAACACAAACAGGGAAGAGGAGGAAGTTACATTCAAGAAACCTCTAGGACCAGTGTGGAGAGGGCTACAAAACTCACCAGGCATTTATATATAAGCACAGAACTCCCCAATGGATTGTTATTTCGTTCAAGACTGAGTGATATATTCTGCTGATGACAACGGTAAGGATTCAACCTTAATGAAAAAGTCTTAATGTGGCCTTTGACAGAGAGGACAGGAATGTATTTGGAAATTATTTTAAAGGAGATGCACAACTGAGGTCAGGAAAACTCTTTACTGGAATACTAAAGAGGCACACTAAATTAACACAATGGACCTGCAAGAGACAGAAAGTGTGAAGTCCAACTTAACTTTGCCTGATTTTATAGATCCTCCCAACATGTCAGAAAGTCCAGTCAATTCAAGAAAAAATGCACTTCTTGAAACCAATGGCATCTCATACATATTGCAAAGACAGGGCAGTGATATAAACACAGGCAAAGAAAGAAGAGACAGTATGAATGACATGGAGAAAATAAAGATGAGTGAATCTCTACCTATGGCAGCCTCCAACGTGTCAGAGCACCAAGACTACAGTTTAAAGAAAGGTAAGGAAATATTATTTCTGTTTTTGAAGATGAAGTATAATAAATGAGACGGACTAGTCATAGCTGTTCACAGCAAAAGACAGCTGCATAATTTGACGTGACAATTTCTAACCCTGAGACAGATCTCACTAGCTCAGACAAATTTTTGAGGAGGACATTGAGCTACTATAAGGTTTTTTCAGATCCTGACATTAACATGCTTATATATGGAAAAGAGACATCATAATTTGTGGAAAATTCGTCAGAAATCATATCACCTGGCCATCTAGATGGAACCTCACGTGTACAAGGTGTACGGCTGTGAAAGACACTGTGAAATCAAACAATTGTCTATTCTCTTTCAGCAGATATTGAGATAGCCCCTGATGGAGTCCTACATCAGGAAAGCAATAATTTCCCACTGCAAAAGTTATCAAGTAACTGTAGGGCAGAATCCCAAGTTGAAACAGAAGATGCACCTAAGAAAAGAAGACATGAATCACATAAAGAAGTATATGATGACAACATAGGTAAGACCTACCTTCAACAGCAGAGATAACAAGATCAACAAGTACTTTGAAAGAAATGTAAATTTGGGGGGGAAATTATTATTTATTTTATATATTTATATTTTATATATTATAAATTATTGTCAAAGTAAGATAGATAGATAGATAGATAGATAGATAGATAGATAAATAAATAAATAAAAGTGAATCATGTAAATGAATTAAAATATACTTTTCCCAGATAATGCTGAGGAGAGTGAAATGATGACAGCTTCCTTGCTACAAGAAGAAGACCCTTCCCATTTCACAGCTTTCATTACACCCCCAGCCCAAGATTACATATTACCTGTCCCTGATACAAAGATCCAGAGCATGATCTCAGATAGCTTGGTTAGAGATCCCCCAAAACCAAAATCAGCTGGAAGTAGAGGACCACCACCACCTATTCCAAAGAAGCCAAAAAATCATTTTGCTAAAGATAATGTACATGGAATAGACAAGCCTCGGCCATATTCTGATCTTCTACACAAAAACATTAAAATGGGAAGGAGAGAGTCAGCACTACACTATGTTACTGATGACTTTTACAGTTCCACTCCAAATCTAGATATGTTGTCTTTTTATCAAGGCACATTAGACTCACCGTCCTACATGTGCATAACAGGAGGTTTTAATCCTGATGTTCAGCCTAAAGTTCCCCCTGCAATTTATTCAGATTTGCATGGTGAAGACATGAACCTCTTGGCAAAAATAGTGAATTATCTCCCTGCACATGAAGCATCTGACATATCTCAGATAAGACCCATTTTGGAAAAAAAGGCAAAAATTAAAGGGCCTCCACCACCAGTACCGAAGAAGCCAATAAATCCATTAGTTGCCATTGAGGAAGATAATGTCTTACCCATCAATTTCTCAGTTTCAAAAGAAGTAGCAGATGTAACAGATAAAGGTTCTGATTGCAAATCATACATGCACAGAATTGTACATGAGGAGGAACCAAAAACAACCTTTGCTACAGACAGAGATAACTGTCTAGTTACCTCAAATACAATGGATAAAAATGAGTTTTTGAGATTAAGATCAGAACCCATTAGGGAAACTGATAATGTGCATAAGATAACGGAACAACAAAGCAGAAGAACTAATACTAAAAGCCAGGAAAATAAAGTATTGGAAATGACCAAAACTTTGGATGTCAAAAAGCCCTTTTCATATGAAATGGAAAGAAGAACTCCAATAAAAAAAGGTGAGTCTATTCCTTAATTATTTTATGTCTAATATATGCTTTAAGTCTAATACAAAATGGGATAAGGTATGCTCAGGCATATGTTAAAGGTAAGCCTATGAGGCGCCGTATAGGGCTTAAATCAAACTTCACTTATGCACACACATATGAAACACTTGCATATGAAACAGTCACTACTACTAACTGCTCACTAACTGCTCACACAACTACATATGAAATGCGCGCACACACACCTATGAGACGCGCGCACATACACACGCAAACTCTCCGTGCACACACACACATATGAGATGCACACACACATATGAAATGCTCGCACATACACACACACGCACACACGCACACACACCTATGAAGCGCACAAACAAGGGAATTCCTATCAGTTATTACAATATTTATTATAATTATTTTCGAGGACAACACCATATAAACAAGACACAATAATTTAATTTTAATTTAATTAAGAAATATTTAGTATTACATAGACTAGTAATATGTATAAATAAATTAAAAAAAAAAATAAATAAATAAATAAATTTCCGTACATCTTTTAAATTAATCGAATCATTTATTCATAAGTTATAAACGTTTCAAAACGTTCTATATTTTATAACAGTGTCAGCTTTTTTTTCAATAAATATTCTATATTTAATGTCCGTAGCGTGAAATTTCCACAGCAGCAGGGACAGGAATCCAAGGTGCTTATGTTACTATGGTAACGCATGTAGGAAGTGACGTTGCAGGGTGTTCCGAATGGTGGAATTTTGTAGAGTGACGTTCCCTTAACAGACATTCCCCCACATGGAGTAGGGTGTAGGGAGTAAGGTTTAGTAATTTCAATGTATATGGACTTGCCGATTTATTCTCTCTGATTAGTAGTAGCATTTTTAAATAGACTGTTACTGGACAGTTTAGAAGACAGCGAGTGGTTTATTTATTAGCACCACAAAAGTGTGTAGTATGGTGGGTCGGTACAATGTGTGAATTTCCGATTCTGTATTTGGATTTGATCAAGTGGAGTCATGTGGGATTCCGATGAGTTAGTTTTGTTTTTAATAGCAGGAAAGACGAGGAAAGCACATTTCCCAAAAAACAGTAACTGCTTCTGTTGTAGGATCCAACATATTAGCCACAGATTACGTGCTTCAATTTTCTTTTTGCTAAACATCACCTGCGTTTTGTGCCGCTGCAATATTCAGAAATTATGTGGACAGTTCTGAATATGCCTTGTGATTGAGCCTGCCAACTCTCCTGACCTGAACCCCATAGAGAATCTGTGGGATATTGTGAAGAGAAAGTTGAGAGACGCAAGACGCAACACTCTGGATGAGCTTAAGGCCGCTATCGAAGCATCCTGGGCCTCCATAACACCTCAGCAGTGCCACAGGCTGATTGCCTCCATGCCACGCCACATTGAAGCAGTCACTTCTGCAAAGGGTTCCCGACCAAGTATTGAGTGCATAACTGAACATAATTATTTGAAGGTTGACTTTTTTTGTATTAAAAACACTTTTCTTTTATTGGTCGGATGAAATATGCTAATATTTTGAGATAGGAATTTTGGGTTTTCATGAGCTGTATGCCAAAATCATCAATATTAAAACAATAAAAGGCTTGAACTACTTCAAGTTGTGTGTAATGAATCTAAAATATATGAAAGTCTAATGTTTATCAGTACATTACAGAAAATAATGAACTTGATCAGAATATGCTAATTTTTTGAGAAGGACCAGTATGTGCGCGCGTCTCATAGGTGTGTGTGCGCGCATTTCATATGTAGTTGTGTGAGCAGTTAGTATATATGTATGTGTGACTGTTTCATATATGTGTATGCAAGTGTTTCATATGTGTGCATGAGTGAAGTTTGATTTAAGCCCTATACGGCGTCTCATACTTTACACAATCCATTTACTAAAACCATTAGTTAGCTGATCATTCATTACTTAGCTTTGTGACTTAAACAGTAAGTTAGGAAAATGACTTCAAGCTCGTTTTGAGAAAACTCTATTGCTTTTCGTTGTCTTTTCTTTCTTGTATACTTTTTTTAGTGTATCAATTACACTTTGATTCATACTTTTATTTGTGAAAACCCGCTTGTATTGTCAGATTTGTGCATGAGAATTATTTATAATATGCTCAAGCTGATCATCCTTTTAACACAATATCAGTCATTCTTGAGAACTGGGATGAAACATGTCCAGCACACACATGTAATATTATGTTTTTCTGTAAAATTCAGAAATAATTTAAAGCCACCTAAATCACAATTCAGTGGTTTTAAAAAAATATGAAAGCTGGATTTAAAAAGAGTTTGATGCTAAAATTTGTTTGCATTAAAAATCTTTTGAAGATGTGAAAATTCATTCCAAAGTGTTAAATGCTGAATAAATGAACAAAATTTTATACTTTTGTTTCTGTAAAACCAGTGATATCTTTCAAAGATCTCTTATAACTTACTAGAGGTTACCCATAGCTCTGTCCATGTACATGAGGTCTACCCGTGGCTCCTCGTGTGCAGAGCTGCCAGTTTATTCGTTTACTATCAATTGCACAGAAACAACACTTAACTCTTCCCATAACAGTGCAGCAGAATTAATGCGCATACCTCCTAGGCATTGTTAAAACCTTTGAGATCTTTGAAAGATATCAAAGGTTTTACAGAAACAAAAGTATAAAATTTTGTTCATTTATTCAGCATTTACCTAGGAGGTATTGGTACTCTACCTAAAGTAGATCCAAACATTACACTCCCTCCCCTTTTAGATAACTACCCCACAATCCAATATATACAGTATAGCATGTCTCACAGATAACAATAATCAAATTTTTTTTTTAAGTAACTAAGTACAGCTATCTGTGTTGTGACAAATCAAGGCAATCACGAGTCCAGTCCCTTAGGGGGTGTTCTGTGCCTAACAGAATAACGCCTCTGAAGCTGTGGTGTAGCCTCCATAGTAGATAGGCTCTGGGTGGAAACATTAACATTAGGTGTCTTACCCACAACAACATTCTGATCAGTACTTTAGGAAAGATCTTGGGGTGGTCGGGCCTTAACAGTTGGCTCAGCATTCAGGTTCATGACGTCTCCAAGTACTCTGCTCTCCACCATTATCGGTGCACATGAGAGGTCCAGTCTTATTTTCCCAGGTGTCCTTTTGTCTTTTCTGTAGTCACTTGCCAAGACTTCCTGTCCGACCTCAAAGTCCCTTCTCAGTCTTGTTGGTAAGTGGGTAAACTGTTTATTTTGTATTTCTTGTCTCAGGTTCGATTTCAGGAACTCTATGCAAGATCTGAGGTTGCGGTTCATAAACAACGTAGCTGGTGTTTGGTTTGTTGTAGCATGAATAGAGTTTCTGTAGCTGAAAAGGAAGTTATCCACCTTTTGTTTTAGGGTCCAGTTCTCCTAGTTTATAGCTTTAACAGCCCTTTTGAAAGTTTGAACAAATCTCTCGGCTAAGCCGTTTATAGCTGGATGGTGTGGTGCTAACCTGATATGTTTAATGCCATTCTTCTTAGTGAAAAGACTGAATACATCAGAGGTGAACTGTGGTCCACTGTCACTCTCAATCTGCTCAGGTAGACCATTCCGAGAGAAGACGGTCCTAAGAGCACTCTGAGGTATTTTCTGAGGTAGTAGATTTCATTGGTATCACCTCTGGCTACTTGGAGTGGACATCAACTGCGATCAGAAACATGGAGTTCATAAATGGACCAGCGAAATCTATGTGCACTCTTTGCCAGAGTGAAGGCCTCTCCCTGGATGAAGGGGCGCTTGTGGTGGCTCATTCTGAACCTTTTGACAACCAGAACATGTTTTAGTGATGTCTTCAATTTGTTTATCAATGCCCGGCCACCAGATATAGCTACAGGCTAGACTCTTCATTTGAACTGTGCCTAGGTGCCCTTCATGTAAAGTCTCTAAAACTCTGGAGCGTAGCTTTGATGGAACCGTTACGCAAGATCCACACAACAGGGTTCCCTGGCACACTGAGAGTTGGTCACATCGAGATGAAAACTCTGGGAACAGGGGATTGCCATGGACTGGCATGCCTAAAGTGTGATTTCGAAAACTTTTGACAAGCTAGGATCCAGCTTTGTTTGCCTTTGAATTTCCAAATTTGTAACCGGCAGCTGACTCACCATCGTTGTATGGTACACCACTGCTGGGTCTGCAGAGCGGGACTGTCCTTCTCCGGTTGTTGACAGTGGCAGCCGTGACAATCTCTCTGCATTGTAATGGTGCTTGGACCCTTTAAACTCAATGTCGTAGCTGTGGGCTCCCACGAATAGCGCCCAGTGTTGTAAACGGGCTGCTGCAACCACTGGAATGCCTTTGCAGGGGTTAAAGATCGCTACCAGGGACTGGGGGTCTGTCACAAGTGTAAACTGTCTCCCATTAAGATAATGGTGGAACTTTTTGACACCTCACACTAATCTTATGGCCTCATGATTAAGCTGTGTGTAGTTTTTCTCTGCACATGTCAGTGATATTGACGCATAGGCAATGGGGCATTCAGATACATCTACCATGATGTGTGACAAGACACTTTATCTGATGTAATCAGTCTTTTTGTTTCATTAAATGTTTTGTAACATTCCTCAGTTCACTCCCATTTTTCTTCGATCTGCTGTAGTGTGTTCAGTGGATGCAGCAGTGTGGATAGGTTTGAGAGAAACTTATGGAAATAGTTGACAAGACCCAAATATGACTTCAGCTGTGACACGTTTTCTGGTTTTGGTGTATGGAGCACTACTTCAATTTTCTCTGGTGATTTGTATAGACCATGTTACAAATCACATGACCACAATATGAGATTTCATCTCTGAAGAACTCACACTTGTTTTTCTATGCACGTAAGCCATATGCACTTAAAGTCTTGTTAGTAAGTTTGAGAGATTTTCAAGGTGTTCTTCATCATTCTTACTAGCTCCCTAGCAACCTGAAGCCCCACTGACAAGTTGTTTTCTTATGACTACACAGTTTTCTTATGACTACACAGTCCAATCAGGGGGATTGGGACTACACAGCTGTTTAGTCCCAATCCCCCTGAGTTCTGTTTGTGGTGTGAGTATGAAAATGCTCTAACTTTGACTAATAAACATAGCATTGAGTTTTACAGTTTTTATTTTTGTTTATTTAGCTATTTTTTTCACTTAGACTATAAGTGATTTTCCATCATGCTCATTTATGTTTTTTCTAACCACCTTCCTCAAAATGATGATTCATCATAATCATTAGAACCTTCCAGGTTTTAATAATGCATTTTACAGTTCTTAACCCAATTTTAAT
The DNA here is from genome assembly GCA_011419295.1 of Clarias macrocephalus. Lineage (NCBI taxonomy): Eukaryota > Metazoa > Chordata > Actinopteri > Siluriformes > Clariidae > Clarias > Clarias macrocephalus. Next base: position 27,640 of record JAAGKR010001582.1, read on the forward strand.
AGTTTCAGCAATCTCTTTAGTTGTTTTCTTAATAATTTGTCCCTTCTGAAACAGTGTAGCATCCTTACCACGAGCACAGGATATGACATGTTTCTTCTGACATGGTTGTTTAAAAAATGAGTAGCTACTCACTGCATCAGTGTATTGGGTTTATATTTATTATATCAATATATTTATGTTGCCTATATTCATAAGCAGCACTTAATCACATCATTAACAGTGACAGGTGGCATTGATGCTTCCACAATTTGCCATATATACAGCAGTCCTAGTTAAACATAAAATAGGCAAGGTGGTTTACAATACAATAAGACCTATTTAAACATTAAATGTAGAACTGGTGTTCTACAATAAATATTTAAATTCAAATATGTCTACAACACAACAGGCATTGTTACAGCCAGGGGATGAGATGCGTTAACCATAGAATTAGAAAGCAGATTAACATAACATAACCATAACTTATAACTAAAATTTAAATTGATCAAAAGTAATTATGTTTCATTCATTAATTGTTGCCTGTACTCCGGCTGTTGCTGTTTACTGTACTCCATGTGTATGTCCACAATCCTTTAGAGGAAAAAAATCTGAACTGGTTAAAAAACTTTGTACTTTAATCTTTGTACATATCATATTCCAATCTAAAACGTTATACTCTATAACTCTTTAACCTATAAACTACTTTCTCGCTCCTTGCATTTAGTGCACTCCATTTTCCTGCACACGCACACACACACACACACACACACACACACACAAAGCACACAGGATCAAAACAATGCATACAGCTCATAACAGGATGATTACATTGTGCTAGACTGAGTAGTATTTAAAATTTTCTAAACACAAAAGTTGCTCTTTCTTTTTTATGCTCATGTGTGTGTTTGTTCAGGACAGGGTGGGTTATGTTGATCATAGTAAATTTTCTGCTGGTTTATATTTTACGAGTAAGTTGGTTGTTACTACAGCAGACACTTGACTAACCCCTGTCAGTCAGCTTCCCTGGGCTGGCTCTGACTGATGGCATGAAATTCATGGATATGGCATGAAATGACTGACACCTTGAGTCACCTTGTCAAAACCTGAAAGGTGCTGGACTGTGGAAATTGCAGGGTTGACATCCACAGGCATAATGGATGTATAATTGTTTGACTTTAAATCAGTTTTTTTTCCCCCATTTAAAAAAAAATCATAAAATCATCACTTCTACATATTATTGGTCTGCATAGCTATTTTTTCTACATTACTTAATAATAATTATTTTGTTATTTTTGTTATCTTATATAAGGGTGCAAGATAAATTGATCGAGCAATGTCAGGATCAACTCCTAGAAGCGCCTGGCGCCTAAAGTCTTTTGTTGTTTATTTTGTGTTTTGTTAGTTTAGGACTGCATTTCCCAGAATGCGCCTCGGTCAGGTGATGAGGTCACTCACCTGAACCGAGATGTCTAGTGATTAGTTTGGTTATAAATAGCATGCCTAAGTTCTGTTTCGGGGTCTTGCATCTGTTTTGTTAAACTGTTATGAAATGCTGTTTGATTCAGTTAGGTGTTCATAGTTTTGTTTTTGCCATAGTTTTTGTTCAGTTTGTTTATTAGAGTGTTGTTGGTTAATGCTTTGTTTATCTTTCATTAAAAACTTAAAGTCTTAACCTCTGCGATTATGCCTCGCCTAAAACACCACCATCAGAAACGTGCCTTGCTATCAGCTTTTCTATAGATTAAAATAAATTTAATTCAATTTTATTCATATAGCACTTTTAACAATGGTTATTGTCGCAAAGCAGCTTTACAGAATCAAAAGAAAATGATTAAAATGTGTATGAAATGTGAGAAAATATGTTTGAATCAAAATGATCAGATTGTCCCTCATGAGCAAGCTGAGGGTGACAGTGGCAAGGAAAAACTCCCTGAGATTGCAGTAGGAAGAAACCTTGAGAGGAATCAGACTCAACAGGGAAGCCATCCTCTTTTGGTTGATAATGGATAGCAGGAATTGTTTTGCAGTCATACTGTGTGTTAGACTGCTGCATATTCAATATAACAGATAATGTGTTTAAGTTAGTATTGAGTCCAACTTGTTATTGGAGGCTCAGGTACAAAACTGTAGGAAATTCCGGTCCTGAACTATTGAGCGACAGCAGTCACAAATCCTTAAAGAACAGCTGACTGCATCAGCTGAGGACAGGACCGTCTTCACAGTAAAGTGGGACCGTCCCCAGTCACGCATCCCAAGCAGAGCACACGGGACATCCATGCAATGAGATCTCCGATAGAGGGGGTCTTGATCACTGGCATCTCAGGAGTGGCATGTGTAGCTTGTCAGAGAGACACAGGGAGAGAGAGAGCGAAAGAGAGAGAGAGAGAAAATAGCAGTTAGGTATGGTCACAGTCATACAGTGTATAAGATGAAAGTATTTAGTGTAGAGTAGGTACTTCGCCAGGAATAACTATGAGAGCAAAACAAAAAGGAAACACAGACATGAGTGTTTCCTGGGAAGTTAAGCAACCAGTCACTCCATTGTCAACAAACCTAAGTAATCAATGAGAGTGGGTAAGACAGCATCAGCACATACCAGTTCACCATAATACTCTACATCCATGAGTCCCCCTGATCTACTCCTTTATCCAAAGCAAATCTATTAACAAAACGCTTCGCTAAATAAATAGGTTTTCAGCCTAGTCTTAAACATTGAGACTGTGTGTGAGTCCCAAGAATTAATTGGAAGGCTACTCCATAACTTTGGGGCTTTGTAAGAAAAAAAGCTCAGCCCCCAGCTGTAATTTTCATAATATGTAGTACTGACAAGCAGCTTGCATCCTTTGACACCAGGAGTTCACTCAGGTTTTATAGGCCAATAGTAGTACTTCAAAATCTCTGCCAAATTTTACTTGCAGCCAATGCAGTGTGGAAAAGATAGGGTGATGTGCTCATATCTTCTGGTTCTGGTGAGGACTCTTGCTGTTGCATTCTGGACCAACCTTGAGCTTGTTTGTGCACCTAGTTGAACATCCAGACAGTAAGGTATTACAATAATCCAACCTAGAGTTGATAAAAGTACACCCTAATTTTTCTGCAGTGTTTAGTGACAATATATTCTTTATCTTGGCAATATTTCTGAGATGAAAGAATGCTATCCTGGTATCCTTCGAATTAAAGACTGGAATCTATTATCTGCATGTAGTCCTAGAAGTAGTCATCAGCATCCACGCTCTTATGTCCTTCACACATTGCTCAATTTATTAAGCTGGCTTTTCTTATCTGGCGCTTCTGAGACATATAACTGTGTGTCATCAGCATAACAGTTGAAACTAATACCATGCTTGCGAATTATGTTGCCCAGAGGAAGCATGTAAAGAGATAATAGTAGTGGGCCTAGAACTGAACCCTGTGGAACACCAAATTTCACTGGAGAACATGCAAAATAGTTACCATTTAAATCCACAAACTATCCAATTCTGTCTAAAGCTGCACTATGGTCAAGTAACATAAGCAAAGCGAGCAACTCTGATCAGAGGCTATTAGGAGGTCATTTATAGTCGGTATAGTAGGTCACTACTACCTTTTCTAAGATCTTAGAGATAAGAGAAGGCCTGTAGTTGGACAGATGACAGTGATCAATATCAGGTTTCTTAATTAGTGGTTTAATAACTGCTAATTTAAAATTGTGGAACATACAAACTGCTGAGTGAAGGGCTAACTAGTTTTAACAGGAGTTCTGTTTATTATACCAATCATTATACCAGGTTGCTTGTTTTTAACTTTACCTTTAAGGAATTGGATTGCAGGCACAGTGTAACAGTGTAATCAAAATATGTTAAGACTTTAATAATAACAAACATAAACAGTATCTAGAACATGAACAAAAGAACATATTTTAACCATCGAAAAAATTAACTGCAAACTAAACAGAACAGAACTGATGCAAGACCCAGGCTAACTCAACATGAGAGCGTAAATAGAGATACTAATCAGGGAGATTAACAAGAAGCTTGTGAGCAGAACTGGACAAAAGAGACAGTAAACCACAAAGTCAACCTAAAATCCCAACACACACAAGAAGTCCCAAAACACGAAACACAGAGTTAATGGGCACAGACTGCCCACTAGAGGTTATTACTGACACTAGAGTATAAAGGATTGTTGCCTGATTAAGTTCTGTGGGGTCAGACAGTGATTTTATCTTAATATTCTTAATATTAATATTAAGTGGCTTATATGCTATGAGACTGTAACACCAGAGCCATCAATCTTGAAAACGTAACCCATATCCCAAAAATCCTAAGCAAAAGTGGTGCAAACAGAACTGGGTAGAGAAAGCTATTTTCTCGTGAAATTTTGTAACAAGGGAATGACTTAACAAGGAAGTGACTTGAAAATCATAGAGACGGGAAGTAACATGAGAATATGCTAGTGCTACTTTTCTCAGTTGGGAGCATAGCTCATCTCCTGGGTCTGGAGCATTTTGGGATACAAAATCATACAATATTTAAATTATTTACCGTCTGTTTCTGTCATACCTCCCAATACTTGGTCCAATAATGACTCATTGTGCACTAGCACTGCTTAACATTCATATTATGTAATATGAGACATCCATTTATTTTTGACATTATACTGTATGTTGGGAGCATTATAGAGATTCACTCTTTGCTACACAAAACAATTACAAGAAATCAGAACCTGGTTAAAAAAAATTATATATATATATATATATATATATTGATCTGTCCTATCAACATAAAATGTAGGAGAAAGTAATAAGGGGAAAGAGTTTACAATGTTCTGTTCGGAGTGGCTGGCAGATTACCCAGCTGACATTTGTGGCAGGACATACACAACTTATATACATTAGCATGAATGACCGATAAAACTGAGCCATTAAAAAGGCACATGTTTTGTCTACCCAGAGATGCATTGCAATGTAGTTACAATGATTAGAGATATGGAAATGCCTTTGCCTTTATCTTTTTGTCATCAAATGTATCCAGCTTGTTCCCAAGATTACTAGATGAGAAAGGTGAGGACCATTCGACACTTTGATGTTATGCTTTGATCTCTTGTATATAGGGATGTCCGCATGTATACTCAAGATCTCTTTTAAGCGCATATCCATATCAAGCACTTAGCCTTGAATGAGACTTTGGTGATATCAGGGTTTTTACACTGCTTAAATCTGCCAAAGCCTACACTCATTGTAATACTAAATGGCACTAGGTAGGCCTGCTGTTGCCTGGAGGGGGACTGTGGAACCAAAGTTCTGGAGCACCTGACACATGTTCATCTGTGGGTATATGCAGCCCAAACAGACCCTCCCATATCCTGTTTTATTTGTGCCACTCTATGGAGAAATTAATATTAGTTGAGGTAAAGAGCCTTTTCCATGTGGGCAGGGTTCAGTCACAACCATAATTTACAGACGCCAATCCGCTTTCTAAAATACAAAACACTACAAAATTGTAGCCTCTCGCAGTCGGGGGCCTAAAAAGAGCTGATCGGCCAAGCTGATCGGCCAGTCCCAGTGAGGGTGGGATGGGTGAGACTTAGTGCTCTCACATTAATCTTTGTGAGAGCACTGGTTGTGCTTTACACAACCAGTCATGGGCGTATGTGAGCGCACGCAAGAGGAAGGAACGTATAGCGCTGTCCTGCGAGTGTGTTACGCCGCAGCCAATGGTGTGTGGGCGAGCAGTTCCACACTCCTGCTGTTACTTCACCCAACCACACACAAACTGACCCTGCCTTCCTCACCAGAAACATAGTGTGTGCTTGCAATGGACTGGTATTTGGCAATTCTCAGACCTTATCCTCTGATAGGATAAATCTTACTAAAGATTAATTCATTTATTATGTTATCAATTGATTAAATCATATGCATGGTGGCACTGTATAGTATATATCTTTTTATATCTTTTTATGTTCTTTTTTCACCAAGCAATTGGTGCAATTGCCCTGGCAATTGGTGCAAGCAAGGCAATTGCCCCGTAGCGCTTTGTGAAGGTCTACAATTTTGTCTCTTGTGTCTTTTGACAGCCCTTTGTTTTTGCCTATGTTGCTACTTTGACTTTGGCTGATTGTGGGGTGCACAGGTGTCTTTATGACAGCTAACAACCTCAAAAAGGTGCTACTAATTTTGTGTAGCTGGACTATTTAAAATCAAAATAACAGGTCTTTGAGGGTCAGAAATCTGGCTGATAAACAAGTGATCAAATACTTATTTGACACAGTAATTCATAAATAAATTGTTTAAAAAAAAAAGCATACAATATTATTTCCGGATTTTTCTTTTTAGATTGCAAAATCACAGGGTGACCAAATACTTATTGACCTCACTGTGTGTGTGTGTGTGTATTATTTGTACAATACAATGTTTGTACGCTGTTAATGCGTTTGCTATTGATTATAATTAACCAGATTATACCAGTGAAACGTGTGATAAGGATGTGAGGACTTGGTTGGTATTAATTGTCATTGTGGAGGAGGGGAATGGTAGAGAAGCATAAAGGGCGTTGCTCTGTTTCATTCAGATTAACGAGAAGGGGGGGAATATTTTTTTACCTAACAGCAGTACACTGACGGGCCTGGTACTGGGAAAAACAGAAGTGTTGTGGGTCTCTGCTTCTGAACAGACTATTTCTGTATAAGGTAAGAGATTATCATTACAGTCGTTCTTTGGCAACACAAGCTCGATTTAGCAGGCATCATTGATATACTATGTGTACACAGGGACATGAAGAGCTCCAGTTAGTTACACCCTGCCGGTCTTTGTCATTCAAAGCATTCAGAGCATTTTATGCATGAGGCAAGCAATGATTTCACATTATCTAAGCACTGTTATTCAGACATTTATATATTGCCGCATTAATGATCGTTTTCCTCCATCATCTATAATGCCGGGTGGAGCGTAGCATCATTAGCTAGGCTAGCATTCCAACATTAATCCAACATTTAGCGTCAGATAACCACTCTACAAGAAAAAAAGACAAACTGATCGATATTATAATTTCTAATACGGAAATCTAATGCCTGCATCCATTTTTGTTCGTATATAGATCTGAACGCGCGGTAAAAACAGCAACCCACTGCAGTAAACTGGGATTTTTTTTTTTGCTTCACCCATCACTTTAAATGCCGCGTTACCCAAAGCGACTGCAAAGTCCCTATAGTTTTAAATAAACACCTAGAGTTTTGAATGAGCACTGTGCCGTGTTTATCCATACCCAAGTCTATCGGTATACCCAAGTAAACTTGTAAACAAGTAAACAACATAGTGATTTTACTGTATACTGTGTCAAAACTATCATTTAACCAGGCACCCTAGAGGTTTCTTTTTAGCAGGACATATGCAGGTATATGCATTTTAAAGCAGTGGGCCATCATACAAAGGCAGATCTGCAGGGTGAAGTCAACCATCGGAATTGATAAAATAGACATGGGGAAAATGCTACAGTGAAAGATTCATCAGCACCATTGCAGAGTGGTTATACTGACATACTTCAGCGGTGTTGAACAAAATAGGCATCGTTTAGCTAACATAATTGTGTATATATGTGTATACAGTGTGTGTGTGCACAGAGTCAGCCCCAAAAATGTATACCCACTTTAGGAAAAGTATAATATTTTAATACTTAATTTATTACTTAACATATACTGTTAATATTATTAATAATTATATAATTATATATAGATGTAGATAATATAATATAATAAATATTATAATATAGATATTATATATATATATATATATATATATATATATATAGATACACACTTCAGGAAAAGAAAAATAGTATGATGTATATAATATAGTATTATATTATATTATATTATATTATATTATATTATATTATATTATATATATATATATAGATATAGATATAGATAATATAATATAATACTATATTATATACATCATACTATTTTTCTTTTCCTGAAGTGTGTATACATATTTTTTTGGCTGACCCTATATATACACACACACACACATACTTATTGCCAAACGTATTTTGTCGCCTGCCTTCACATGCAAATGAATTTAAGTAACATAAAAAATTTTATCCGACCCACCCACCCTTTGCAGCTATAACGGCTTCAACTGTTCTGGGAAGGCTTTTCACAATAGTTAGGAATGTATTTATGGGAATCTTTGACCATTCTTTCAGAAGCATATTTGTGAGGTCAGACAGTGATGTTGAACAAGAAGGCCTGCTGCTCCGCTCTAATTATCCCATGGGTGTACTGTCGGGTTGAGATCAGGACTCTGTACAGGCCAGTCAAGTTCTTCCCTGCAATCCGCTTTCACCCAAATGAGGATGGGTTCCCTGTTGAGTCTGGTTCCTCTCAAGGTTCCTTCCTATTGCCATCTCAGGGAGTTTTTCCTTGCTACTGTCGCTGTTGTTCCCGGCTTGCTCATCAGGGACAATCTTATCATTTTGATTCATACACATTCACATTTCATACAAACCTAAATAATTAAAAAAAAACTGCTTTGCAACAATGTCAATTGTTAAAAGCGCTATACAAATAAAATTGAATTGAATTCCACACCAAACTCGCTCATCCATGTTTTTATGGACCTTGCTTTGTGCACTGGTGCACAGTCATGTTGGAACAGGAAGGGGACATCCACAAATTATTCCCACAAAGTTGGGAGCATGAAATTGTCCAAAATATCTTGGGAGGCTGAAAAACAACCCCACACCAGTTCCAACATACAGTTTATCTTTTCTAATGAATATCTATTGGTGCAGGCATTTGTTTACGTTGAGCAAGTAGCTTATTAGTACTTTTAAAGTAGATTATTAAATCTGGAATATATTTTATTCACTATTTCATTTTCAGCAGGTTAAACTTTAGGCAGATACCTAATTAGTGCAAAAGTTTCATTATATTCTGTCCAGCAGTCGATTTAAGACGCCCACACAGTTGGATGCATGCACAGTACGCTGTCAAAACTTGCGGTTTATTATCTGCCACATAACTAATAGTGATGGGAAGTTTGAATCATTATAGCGATTCTGTTCTTTGAATCTCGTTCATCAAAATGAACAAATCTTTTTTTTTTGAGTCATTTAGTTAATTTAGTTTTTTTGATCAGATATAAAATATAATGTTACATTTTCAATAAACAGACACCCAACACGTCTATATATGTAAATTTTGGCTATAGTTCCAATAATGAAAATATTACAATGCGCAGCTATGGACATATTATGATAAACAGAATGAGCAGCTCACCACTCATATCTTCTGGTCAAAGTCGTTTGTTCTTTTGAATCTATTGCACTGCATAACATCTATGGGAGTCACGAACGAACGGGCCAAGCACTTGATGTATTATGTATATTTCTGTTTCCTGTACATAACCTTCGGCGATTTTGCGATGCTTTTCACATGCGCGCCCAGTAGAAAATGAATCACTCTTCGAGACTACTCGTTCTTCTGAGTCACATTAAAGACTCGTTCAAAAGAGCAAATTGTTCATGAACGAACCATCACTAATAACTAATCCCTAACTTCCCTTCTACACATTGATTTAATTTGTGGCGCCAGGCAAATTCCTAAGGAATGGCAAAGTTCCATAAAATTCTGTCCAGCCAGTTTTATGTGATGCTGTAACAAAATTGTAATGGACAGATATACAGACACATTGTACAGACATACAGACAGAAAATTTTCTGAGACTGATTTCATATATTTTTCACTGTTTATAAGAAAGATTTTGTCTGTACATTGGTAAATTTACCCACATTACCACATTGTAACACAATCCTCCTACTTCATCATTTATTTACACTGTTTGCAGTTAGATTAATTTCTCCATGCCTGGTCAATAATCTTATGCCTTGTGGTGTATATTTACCATGGCATTGTTTTGTGAATCTTATGCAATGTAAAATATTTATCCTTATTCAGAGTTTTTGGTCATTATCTTGTTTTGGTAAAGAGAGTGTTTAACCACTCTGAACAGTCTTCTTAAGAGCATCCAAAAACCTTTCAGTGAGGTTAAGTTCAGGGCCGTGTATGTGAAAATGATTCCTTATGCTCCCAGAATCACTGCTTGAGCAGTATTGGCCTTGTTGTTCTGGCATATACCATGCCATCTGCAAAAGAAAAACATCCATTGATGGGATAACCAGGTCATTCAGTACATTCATCAAGTAGACAGCTGAAGTAATTTTACTGAATTATAATTTTGCTGAGCCTAGACCTGACCAAAAGAGAATAGGCAACAATGTGATAGCCATTTATACAGTGTGAACACAAAGATTGTTCAGAGACCGTGAACCTTTTCATTTTTTTGGTATAGTTTTTCTTTTCCTTTTGTATTTTTTCCTTGCAATTTTAATCCCAATTTTTAGTACTTGGAGGGTAACCAAAAATGTTGCCCCAAGCTTGCAAAGTATCACTAGCTGAAACTTTTCTGCAACATTTGGTCAATAATAAAAAAATTGCCGCTACTGCCAAACATACTCTCCACAGACACTACAATGGTAGTATTTATAGTTTGTAGTGTGGTTATTTTATTAATTTCTTCTGTTAGTTTTTTTTCAACTGTTTTGTTGTGCTAACATTACACCTTTACTTGCCTTTACCAATTCTTTCCCAAACCTGTATTTTTCTAAGGGCAATCCAATTCAGTATGCTGCATTACTTTATTTTGCATGGCTGCATGGCTCTGAACCCTATGTTGTTAATACAGAGCATATACATGATATACATGTATACAGATTTAAGACACATTACTGCTACAAAATTTGGCATCAAGCGATTAAGAATAAAAATATAGTAGCATCTAATTTAATAACTGAACCAAATAACATTATAAACACTACATAACATACAGTACATGCAACATTTAGGAGTTGTAATCCATTTAAAACTTGTTGATAGAATAAGCAATAATTTGTTCAGTGATTTTAAATTATATAAATTAAGGGCTTTTAGGGTAACTGTGGCACATTTAAATCTACGTCCATTAATGTACACCGTCCCTATAAACGATGAAAGGCAGAAAATATGGAAGATAAGAAAGGAAGAATGGAAGAAAGGAAGGAAGGAAGAGAAGTAATGAAATTAATGGAAAGGAGGACGAATGATTCCATGGTGTTTGGTTTAATGTAATTGTTCTTTGACAATAGACTGTCGATCCATCAAAAATATCACTGGCTACTGACATCTGCATTCTGTATGTTTTTATTGAATAATATTAATGTTAGGGACCCAAATATATTAATGTTGTTCCATAAAGGCACAGGGAATGTAGGCGTATTCAGTGATTTGAAAATTGGGGACCTGACTGTATAATTTGTACACTGTCCCTAAGCCACAGGTAGCGCTGTATGGCTCTGAACACAATGTTGGTTCCAAGCAGATTTTTTTATATTGACATGGAATGAGACTAATTCGACAAAATTCCTCTTTGAAGGACGGGAAGGCAAGTTCATCATAAGAGTGAATTCCAATTTAAAGCCCTTGTTTATGTAGATAGGACGCCTAAATACAGTATGTAATGAACCTCACAAGTCCTTTACTGCTTACTAATAATTCTATGAGTAACTCGATAATTATATTCGATTCAATTTCTACTTCATCGTCATTGTACAAAGTACATGCACAAAGCCAATGAAATGCAGTTAGTATCTAACTAGAAGTGCACAAGTGGCCTATTTATAACAATGTGGTACATCGGCCCATATGTACAGGGGTGAAAGCGATTTAAAGAACAGAAGGTGCAGTAGGTAATAAGGATAGTATATTTGGTAAAAACAGTATAACTGTGCAAACATTGTGCAGTGAAGAAGACATGTTAAGAAAATAACATGCTCAACACCATACACATACATATGGACATATCTATTTTGAAGCATTTCTATCGGAATTTGTACCCATTCATTCTGTAGAGCATTTATGAGGTTAGGCACTGATGTTGGTCGAGAGGGCCTGGCTCCGTCTTTGTTCCAGTGACCACCGTCTTTGTTCCAGTTCATCCTAAAGGTGCAAGTTCTTCCACACTAAGCTTATCAAATCATGTCTTAATGGTCCTTGCTTTGTGCACTGAGGAACAGTCATATTGGAATAAAAAAGGCCATCTGTTTTCTATTCTTACTGTAGAAAAGAAACTTCCCTTTCCTTTTCCATTCTTATTCTCTTTTCTATTCTTATTTTCTTATTGGAATTAGCAGTGCAATATGGACTGAAAGTGACACTGCAGTAGTATAGTGGTAACATGCCATAATAACCTGTTGACTGATTATGATGATGCCTCTTGCAAAAATGGACATATAGCATTGTCTAAGATGTCTTTGTATGCGAATGCATTAAGATTGTCCTTCACTGGTGATAAGGGGCCTGACTGAAACACCTGAAATCAATAACTAACAGGTTTGGCCAAACACTTTTGTCCATACAGAGTATATAAGTGTGTGTATGGTTCAGTATATACAGAATAAATAGGGGGAAATATACAGATGAGCAATAGTAAATTATGGATGGTGCATGGAAGATGAATAGTGCAATAAGTACTGAAAGTGACAGTGGAGTAGTGTAGTTGCTAACATACCATCACCTGTTGAGTGAACATGGTAATGCCTCTCGTCCTTTGTAGGCAGCGTTTCTTGTAAAGGTTGGTAGCTAATACCAATGATTCTTTGGGTGTTTTTCACCGCCCTCTGAAGGGCTTTGCGGTCCGAAGCAGAATACTTGCCATACCACACTGAGATGCGTGTGAGGATGCTCTTAATGGTACTGCGGAAAAGGTGCTCCAGTATTCTGTCTCATCTCAAAATACAGGCACTGTTGCACTTTTCTGATCAGGAGAGAAGAGTTCAGAGACCAGGTGAGGACCTCACAGATGTGGACTCCAGGGAACTTCAAGTTAGGTACATGCTAAACAGCAGCTCCGTTGATGTGAATGGGAGTATGTTTGCCAGCTCATCTGAAATCTACAATGACCTAATCTGCTTGGCGTTGAGTTCCAGTTTCTTGCCCTCATACCATGCTGCTGTGTGCTGGATCCCCTCCCTGTAAACATTATCTCTGATCAGCCCTACCACCGTGGTGTCATCTTTGAACTTGATATTATTGTTGGAGGCATTAACATGTACGAACTCATGGGTGAAAAGAAAATATAAGTGAGTGGACAATACGCATCCCGAGGAACTCCAGTATTGTGGGAGAGACTGAAGGCGGTGGGGTTGTTTAGTTTAACAAATTACAGTCTGTTTGTCAGGAAGTCTAGGGTCCAGCTACAGAGTGGTCTGCTTTAAGGCTAGCTTGGAAGGGTTGACTGTATTGAAAGTTGAATTAAAATTAGCAAAAAACGTCCTGCATACGTGTGTGGGGGTTGTCCAGGTGATTCAGGGAAAAATGGAGAATGGAAATAGCATCTTCTGTTGACCTACATGGGCAAAAGGCAAATTGCTATGGGTCCAGAGTTGGTGGCAGACAGTCTTTAAGGTAGTTGAGGACAAGTCTTTTGAAGCACTTTGTGATAACAGTGATGAGTGTGACGGGGCGAAAGTCACTGAGTGCTGTTGCAGTGGTGTAAAGAAGAAAGCCATTGTTTAAAGAAAGCCATAAGAAGTGCCGTTTGCAATTTTCATGCCATTTGGGGGACAGAGATACCATGTGGAAGAAGGCGCTCTGATCAGATGAGACCAAAATTGAACTTTTTGGCCTAAATACAATTAACACATCATTTTGAACACACCATCCCCACCGTGAACCTCTATGGAGCCAACATCATGTTGTGGGGATGTTTTTCTTCAGCACTGACACAAAACCTGGTCAGAGATGATGGGAAGATGGATGGAGTTAATTACAGGGCAATCTGTAAACTCGTTAGAGTCTACAAAAGACTTAAGACTGGGGTTTACCTTGTAGCAGGACAATGACCCTAAACATACAGCCAGAGCTACAATGGAATGATTTATATCAAAAGCATATTCATGTGTTAGAATAGCCAAGGCAAAGTCCAGACCTAAATCCAATTGAGAATCTGTGGCAAGACTTAAAAATTGCGGTTCACAGACACACTCAATCAAATCTGACTAAGCTTGACCTATTCTGCAAAGAAGGATGCGCAACAATTTCACTCCCTGGATGTGCAAAGCTTGTAGATATATATTCCAAAAGACTTGCAGCTGCAATTTCAGCGAAAGGTGGTTCTACAAAGTATTGACCAAAGGGGTTGAATACAATTGCATGCTGATATTTCAGATATTTATTTGTAAAAAAAAAAAAAAAAAAACACATTTTAAAATTTTTAATTTAACTTCACAGTTATGTGCCACTTTATGTTGGTCTATCACATAAAATCCCAATAAAATGCATCTACATTTATGGTTGTAATGTTTCAAAATGTGGAAAAGGTCAAGGGGTATGAATACTTTCGCAAGACATTGTATATTGACAGATCCAGCATTTTAAAATAAATTATATAAATTAAATGCTATGGTATATAGACAGCATAGCATTTCATTTATATAATTTATTTTGAAAACAGTGTTTTTTAAAATAATAATTTAGTATAAAGTGAAGTTGCTGTGCTTTTTTTTTTTTTTTGCTTTTGCTTTCACTACTATTAAGGTAGTATGTAAAAGCTATACCCTTAAATTTCCTAGAATAACTGTGTTGAACTGCATTTCATTAAATCCTATCCATAACCCACTCGACATGAAACAAAAGTCTTTAGTTACTGTTTCAGTCTGGAAATAAATTGACCATCGTAAACCAACTCACAATAGGTCATATTAGCCTGTTACTGCAAGCTAGCAACTATAGCTCAGGTCCGATTGATCACAATGTTGTTTAGGCTTGGAATGGTAATGAATGGAGATCTTTCCTGGAAAATTTGATTGACAGGTTAGGTGCAGATGTGCACATTCATTACTTGTTGTGGTAATTTGTTATTCAAAGGATTGGTGTTTTACTCATTAGATATAATGATTCATTCATTTAATCTGACACAAATGCTTTATTTTTTAAAGCATGCATCAAGTTTATGTAGTTTGAGATCATATTTGTACATTTTGCAAAAGAAAATATGGACCGTGTCTGAAATGTCAAGTGGTGTCTTAAAAAAAGATGTAAAAGTTTTTTTGTAAAGGATTATCCATCTACTGTAGAATTCATGCACATGTAAGTAGAAAATCTGTATTCTATTTTAAAATAACGAATCTATAAAGAATGATAGCAGTATAATAAAAATTTTACTTTTATGCGTTGTTCCAGGTATTGATATTATAGGATATAATGCCAAAGTTACCTTATTTAAATTATTACTGTACAAATTTTGTTAAATTTGATACATTCATAGGCAAATATTGCATCTTTGTGAAAATACTGCTTACACGCATTGCCATAACCAGTCAACTCACAGTGTATTGCATTTACAGTCAAAGGCTAATGAAGTTTTACCCCTACAAACAAAAATAACTGCTTCTCTTTGTGTTTGTAAAGTTTTCTTTTTCATCTCTATTTGTTCTTTTTTCTGAAGTTTTTACGTCTCAAGTCTATAGTTCTCTTTTAAGTTTCTTTTCACACTCAGAACTGGAAATTCTAGGTTGACTTTCTTCATCTGCAGATGTGTTTGTAGATGGTGTCAGCAAGAATCTTTTTACTCTCTCCCTTTGGCTTTTGTGGTACTTCTGCTTTTTTGTGGCTTTTCTGCTTTTTTCTCTGTTAATAAGTACAAATAAAATAGAAAATAAATAAATAAATAAATAAATAAATAAATACTACCATTTCTTTTACTAATTACCACATTACATTATTTACATTACATTACATTTATAATTTATAATTATATAACGAACTCTTATGTCATTTGGCAAGGTAACTGAGTATCTGTGTATCTGTGATTTTTAAAATTGACATCTGTAATAAAAGAGGAGGCTTCGTTATATTTGGATGCTCTTAAAATAACACCAAGACCAAGCAGCAAAATGGCTTTTCCATTGCTTTACAGTGCTTTGATAAAGTTGTAGAAAAGTTGCTAGTGTGTTTTAAATACAACACAAAACACTTACATAATATTTACATTTGCCAATAGTAAAGCTTTGTTTAGCATTCTAAACTCCTGGTGTTTGAAAAAAGAAACAGAAAGATCTGCAATGAGAGTTGAATGTTGTAAATGGTTTCACCATATGATATTTAAATTACAAATCAAATTCAACTGCTATTATCATAAACTTTTATGTATGGACCTGACCTTGTTGTAAAGATTTTAAACTAATTTTCACAATTATTATGAATTATAATTGTTTTCCTGAGGTCATACCACTTGACATTCCTTGCCATGTTTGAAAAGGTCAAATTATGTCATATTTTAAAGACAGTTAGTGGCTTGGGCATGTAGGGTGCCACTAGCTTTATTATTATTATTTTTTTTTAGTTATTTATTGTTACATAGTCATCTTGCATTTTATCAACAAAATGGCTCCCGGAATGTTGGTTATACCACCCTAACAGTAACATTTTAGGAATTTGACTGGAATGACATATTGTTTATTAGGCCAGAAACATTCATGCCTCATTACTCTTATTTATTATTAAATAAATCTACTGTAATTTTGTATCAAACGCTCACTCACTCATTCTCTTTACTGCATATCCTGTACAGAGTCACGGGGGGCCTGAAGCCTATCCCAGGGGACTTGGGGCACTAGGTGGGGCACACCTAGCACAGGCTACCAATCCATTTCAGGGCACACAAGCGTACACACACTCACACTCTATGGGGAATATTGGAAATGCCAATTAGCCTACTCTGCTTGTCTGTGGCCTGTGGGAGGAACTCGGAGTACGAGGAAGAAACCCACCAAGCGCCATCAGAAATAGTACTTGAGATGGAATCAATCCATGTATCTGTGATTAGTTAATCGGCAGTTGTGGGGTCTAACACTGGAGTTGTAAAGATAGCATTTAGGTTCAGCTGAATAAAAATTCAGTTGCATGTGTAACATTGGTGCCCAAAATAATCCCCTCAGCTATTAGAGATGTCAAATGACCTACGGCCAAAAGGGGTGAGGAGGTTGAGGAAGATAGTTTCAAGTTGCCTGGGAGGCACACTGCATGATCTGCCCTCCCATATCATCTGAAATATACCTGCCACTCAAGTCGGACTGGGTAGCTCCAGAGTACACTTCTAAACCAATTTTACACCAACACTCATTACTGTCTGCATATTAACGAATAATTTCCAGAAGTTCATCTGTACAGTTTTGTACAGCTTTTACTGAAGTAAATTTCTGCTTACCTACACAAGACAGATAATGATCACTTAGATTATCTACCTTGATGGGCAGGAATATGGGAGGTGATTATTATACAACTGTATTTTTTGTGTCATTTGAAAATGGCCTCATGCCCATACCCTGGGATGTGTCATGTTTTTTTTTTACTTGTGCTAGATGCAATGGTTTATATTTGATTGTTAATTTTGAATTGTTGTCTTTCTTAGACAATAATAATTTATATTATAATAACATATATTACAATATGATACCTAATTTCATATAGAACCTACAGATCTCACCACTTTTAATAAAATGCCTATAGGTAAGTGAAAAACGTACCACATTCAAATTCCAAGAGCACAATGGCAAGATTTAGTGAGCTTTAATTTGTAAAAGAGGTTCTGTGAGCCCAGGGAATCATTTTGGTGTATGAATTGGTTACTG
Organism: Clarias macrocephalus; assembly: GCA_011419295.1. Taxonomy (NCBI): domain Eukaryota; kingdom Metazoa; phylum Chordata; class Actinopteri; order Siluriformes; family Clariidae; genus Clarias; species Clarias macrocephalus. The sequence goes on from JAAGKR010001582.1 coordinate 45,324, forward strand.
CGTCCTGACATTAATCCCAAGTATAATATTTGGCATGTGCTGAAGAACACTTTAGGAGTGGATCAACTCTTTCATAATCAGTACATGATGTTTTCTCATTTCACTTTGCAACAGGTTGTCAAAGCAATGCCCCAGCTAATGTGTGCCATAATCATAATCAGGTTTTTTTTTTCTTTCTTTGGAGTCATAAACTACAAATTAACATGCTATTAATTATGTTTAGGTAACTGAGGGGAAATTATAATTTTTTTTTGTTATTTGAAAATGTGAAATTGTAACTAGACAATGACATACTAAAAATATTTTGTTTAAGTGGTTGTCATACCACAATTTTTTATATATTGTTGCACTTAGGCACTTAGTGTAGCATGGTGGATTGTGGGTGAAAAACTTTTATCTAAGGTCTAAATCACACAGATACAGTTGGGTCCATAAGGATTGATCAGTGATTTTTCAGTCTTTTGCATCTGTATACCACCCCAACATAATTGGAATATAGCAAACAAGATGTAATTGAAGTGTATACTTTAAGCATTACTTCAAGGGATTTAAAAATAAATAAATGAATTGTTAGGGATTTATTACTTGTTCGGGGATTACAGCCAGAAGTATCTAGACAAATATGTGTATATATACTGTATGTGTATCTAGATGTGTGTATGTATGTGTGTGTGTGTGTGTGTGTGTGTATGCGTGTGTGTGCACTGATCAGCCCTAACATTATGACCACCTGCCTAATATTGGGATGGTCTCCCTTTTGCTACTATAGCAGTGATGCACTGTGTGTTCAGACACTTTTCTACCAGCAATAACCTTTTCATTAATTTGATCAACACTAGTGCTACTATTAGTTTGGACTACCCCATTGCTTCCCAGGTGTATTAGTAAGCCTTGGCCTCCCATGACCCTGTCGCCAATTTATCAGTTTTGCTTCCTTGGATTACTTTTGCTAGGTTCTGACCACTGCAGACCAGGAATATCCCACAAAACCTGCAGTTTTGGAGTTGCTCCGGCGCAGGCCTCTAGCCATCACAATTTGGCCCTTGTCAAATCCTTATGCTTGCCCATTTTTTCTGCTTCCAACTTCAACTTCAGGAAAAAAGGTTCACTTGCTGCCTAATATATCCCACCCACTTCCAGACGCCATTGTAAGGAGATATTGAAAATGTAGCTACTGTGAGAAGGGCCAATTTGTAATGGTTAGACAGCTGGGTCAGAGCAACTCCAAAACTGCAGCTGTTGTGAGATATTTCCAGGCTGCAGTTGTCAAGCCATACCAAAAGTGATCCAAGGAAGGAAAACTGGTGAACTGGCAACAGGGTCTTGGGTGACCAGGCTCACTGATGCACATGGGGAGAGAAGCCTGGCCTCTGTACGTTCCAATAGATGTATAATGAACGATCAAATTGAGGAAAAGGTTAATGCTGGTTCCAATAGAATGATGTCAGAACACACAGATCATTACTGTTTTTGTGGCAAAGGAGGGGACCTACATAATATTAGGCATGCAGTCATACTATTATGACTGATCAGTGAGTGTGTTTATATATTGGGGCCATCAATACTAACTCGTTAACGCATGTGAGTAATCTAAAAATTATAACCCATTTTTTAATTCTTTTAACATCATCAGGTGTGCTGAATGGCACGTTTCATTAAAAAAGCTTCTAGATTAAAGTTTGGATAAAACTAAACTTGTGTGGTCTACCTTCAAGGGGAACTACCTTTACAAGAATACAGTGAAACCTCAGATTGCGAGTAACCCGGTTTTCGACTGCTTTGCAAAATGATAATTATTATTATTTTTTTATTAATTTTGACTTGAAAAGCGAGCATGCCTTGATTAAGTATCATCAGGTATCATGTGGCACGTATGTGCTTCTTGTTTTGTGTCACGTGATCACAACTGAGCCAATAGTGTTGGAATTGTGTGCGGAATTGTGGGTAATCGTCTCCTCTGCTCGTACAGTCAACATCTGGGCTCGCGTGTACTGTTTACTTATGGCATCTTTTATTTTGTATTTATATATATGTGTGTGTGAGTCGTCCTTTCACATGCGCGTTTATTATAACACGTGTGTGTGTACGCGCATTTATTATAGTGTTTATCAAGTGTCATTAGATTCAATTCAATTGTATTTATCTAGCGCTTTTAACACTGGCCATTGTTTCAAAACAGCTTCACAAAATGAAAATAAAAAGGAGGTCATTTTCTCTCTCTCTGTCAGCCTGCACTGATTCCGTTAGTGTGCGTGAGCGCGTCATTGAACAGCGTGCCCCTTCCCTCCTCCTCTCGCATTGAACGGACAGACTCCTCTGTCGTGATTCTTTTCAAAGCTAAAGTGTAGGTTAACTAGGGCTCGAGCACCTACCGGTGCAAAGCCCTATTGTGTCTGAAGGAATTATTATTATTCTGTATTCTTTGCCGTGCCTAAAGAACTGCGAATTTGGGTCCCTGAACATGCTCGAAAACTCACCAAATTTTCCCCAAAATTCAGCCTCGGCGAACTCCTCCTAGCCAAATCATCTGATCGAGTTCAAAATTTCTCAGGTCGCTCTTAAGGGATCAAGGACAAAAAATTATCAAAAGCTTTCATCTGGGTCACAAGGTCTGGCTGTGGCGCCACCCTGAATTTTACCCTCCCCCACGCACAGAAATGGATGTTTTTTTGCCTGTTTCTCCCACCCACTTCGTCCCATCTGGACTTTACAGCATCATTGACATTCACAGTGTGAACAGATTGACATGCCAACAAGATAATAACAAGATCATAGCGCCACCAACTGGTAGCAGAAAATGATTGGTTCATATCTCTTTTTGCCTGTAGTTTTGCTCAAATGAAAGGACGACATCAAAATAAAAAAACATTTCTAAAATGAGTTCATTATTTCTTATAGGGGAAATTCTCTCTGATTTACAAGTGTTTTGATATACGATCACACTTCCGGAACAAATTATGCTCGGAATCCAAGTGAGCTGGTGGCACAGGTGGTTAAGGCTATAGGTTATTAATTTTTTGATCTGGGGATCCGAGTTTGAGCCACACCCCATACTACCCAGCCGTTGCATGCAGTGCCAGTCCCATTCGACAGATTTTAATGTAACAATGGTTAATGTTAATGTTTGAGATATAATAAAACTGTACGATTCATCACTCCCAGAGAACACGTCTCCATTACTCTATAGTCCACTGGCGGCATGCTTTACACCACTGCATCTGATGCTTTGCATTGCACTTTGACGGAAGGCTTACATGAATCTCCCTGGCCAAGAACACACATTCCATGAAGCTCTTGTGTGTGTGTGTATGAGAGAGAGAAGGTTGTCCTACAAGTTAGCCCCCTCCCTCCTCTCTTATTCTCTTATTTGAAGAGGAAGCGTGCTTGTATATCAAAACACTCATATATCAAAGCAAATTTCCCCCGTAAGATATAATGGTTAGTTTTGATATACAAGCATTACATTTAAGGCGTTTGGCAGATGCCCTTATCCAGAGCGACTTATGTTTATCTCATTATACATCAGAGCAGTTGATGGTTAAGGGCCTTGCTCAAGGGCACAACAGTAGTAGCTTGGTGGCCGTGAGACCTTCCGAACCGTAGTCCAATGCTTTAACCACTGAGCCATCTCTGCTTTCGGAATTAATTATGCTCACAATCCAATGTTTAACTGTATTTTTCCTAATTTCAAAATATAACTATTGTTATTTAGACTGTATATTTAAAATAAATTACATCACAACACATCAAAATAACCCAAAATAACACATAAAATAATAATAAATAAAACAAAATGCAAAAAATTTGCAAACAAATTGTGTTAATGCTTTGGCTAAATAACATTAAGAAATCAGTATTTGGGGGAATAACACAGATTTGAGTTTTTCACATTGATGTTGGATAACTTTTTACCACTCTTTTTTTTAGCAAAAAACAAACAGCTCAGCTTTGCTTGATGGTTTGTCACCATCTTCCTCTTGATGGTGGTTCTCCAGAAGTTTTCTGGAGAAAATTGCAATGGTCACTTATTTTTTTTCCAGATCTATATAATCATCATTATTATTATTATTATTATTATTATTATTATTATTATTATTATTATATTTTGTTAGACCTTGAAAATGAGATGTTTGGTATCAGTTTTACATGCTTCTTTTTCGGAATGTGTTACATTGTTGATTTTGCCACTTTTTTCACAAATTTCTGCTATCTTTATGATTGTTTCTTTTTTGTTAACCGATTGATGACTTTAGTATTGACACCTCTTTAGACTGCAGTAATCCTATAAACAGCTACCAAATGCAAAGTTATGCATTTTCACCATGAAATAAAGAGAACACAGGCCATACTTGGTTATACCATTGTGATGCCAAAGTGGCAAAATTATGAACATTCTATTGGAAGTAACTGAGAGTATTAATTCATTTATATGACTATATTATTAACCTGTGATTAACCTAGCTATGTCCTTTTGTCCATTACAGTTAAAACTGTGATCTGTTGAAAAAAAAGTGGCAACAGAATGCCCAGATTAACTGATTAATAAACAGGTTGAATCTGGCGTGTCCATTACTTGGTTTGCATTAAAAAAATTTATCCACACTGGCCCTTTGCATGCCAGTTTGGACATTTCTGATTTAGTACAATGACTTTTTATGATGAAATACCTTGGATTTCTAGCTTCACTGGTCTGGTGAAATTTTTTTAAATAAAAATTTGTAACATGCTCGCTCAAAGGTAGTCCAGGGAGAACTAGTGTGAATAAGAGTTAACAAAAATTACTGCTAAGTGACTCTGATCTGTTTCTCTTTAGAGATGATCAGGCGCGTGGTTCGTCAGAGCAAGTTCCGCCACGTTTTTGGCCAGGCGGTGAAAAATGATCAGTGCTATGATGATATCAGGGTGTCACGGGTCACCTGGGACAGTGCCTTTTGTGCTGTCAACCCCAAATTTGTTGCCATCATTGTGGAGGCCAGTGGGGGTGGAGCCTTTATTGTCCTTCCTCTTCAAAAGGTAACTTTTTTTAAATATAGAGTCATGGCCAAAATTGTTGGCACCCCCGAAAATTTTCCAGAAAATCAAGTATTTCTCACAGAAAAGTACTGCATTAACACATGTTTTGCTATACACATGTTTATTCTCTTTGTGTGTATTGGAACAAAACTAAAAAAAGGGAGGAAATAAAGCTAATTTGACATAATGTCATACAAAACTCCTAAAATGGGCTGGACAAAATTATTGACACCCTTAACTTAATATTTGGTAGCACATCCTTTGGAAAAAATAACTGAAATCTGTCACTTCCTATAACCATCAATAAGCTTCTTACGCCTCTCACCCGGAAATTTGGACCACTCTTCCTTTGCAAACTGCTCCAGGTCTCTCATATTGGAAGGGCGCCTTTTCCCCACAGCAATTTTAAGATCTCTCCACAGGTGTTCAATCAGATTTAGATCTGGACTCATTGCTGGCCACTTCAGAACTCTCCAGCGCTTTGCCATCCATTTCTGGGTGCTTTTTGAAGTATGTTTGGGGTCATTGTCCTGCTGGAAGACCCAAGATCTCGGATGCAAACCCAGCTTTCTGACACTGGGCCCTACAGTGCGACGCAAAATCCTTTGGTAATCCTCAGATTTCATAATGCCTTGCACACAGTCAAGACACCCAGTGCCAGAGGCAGCAAAACAACCCAAAAACATCTTTGAACCTCCACCATATTTGACTGTAGGTACTGTGTTCTTTTCTTTGTAGGCCCCATTCAGTTTTCAGTCTCTATATTGGTCTCATCATTTTCCCAGAAGGATTTTGGCTTTTTTATGTCTGTGTCATCAGTGGTGTCCTCTGCCATAGCGTTTCATTTCATTCAAATGTCGACAGATAGTTTGCGCTGACACTGATGCACCCTGAGCCTGCAGGGCAGCGTGAATTTCTTTGGAACTTGTTTGGGGCTGTTTATCCACCATCCGGACTATTCTGTGTTGCAAAATTTCATAAATTTTTCTCTTCCGTCCACGCTCAGGGAGATTAGCTACAGTGCCATGGGTTGGCAACTTCTTGATAATGTTGCACCCTGTGGACAAAGGCAAATCTAGATCTCTGGACATGGACTTGTAACCGTGAGATTGTTGATATTTTTCCACAATTTTGGCTCTCAAGTCCTGACACAGTTCTCTTTTCCTTCTTCTGTTGTCCATGCTTAGTGTGGCACAGACAGACACACAATGCAAAGACTAAGTGAACTTCTCTCCTTTTTATCTGCTTTCAGGTGTGATTTTTATATTGCCCACTCCTGTTACTTGCCCCAGGTGAGTTTAAAGGAGCATCACATGCTTGAAGCAATCTTATTTATACACAATTTTGAATCAATACTTTTGTCCAGCCCATTTTTGGAGTTTTGTGTGGCATTATGTCAAATTAACAAAACGTGTGTTAATGCAATACTTTTCTGTGAGAAATACTTCATTTTCTGGAATATATATATATACAGTATGTGTATGTGTGGTACTGTGCAAACGTTATAGGCACCCTCTGAAGTTTGGATTGGATTTTTTCCACAAAATCTTCAGAAGAACTCTGGGTATTTCTGCATGATGTGCAGTAAAACAAAGCAGTGTATGAAACTGAACAAATCTTACCTGAGATTATACTTTAAGCAAAGGGTTGTCATACCAAGTATTGGCTTTGTTCCATTAATTAGTATTTACTGCTTTACAAGTCCAGCTACATAAACGAAAACTCAAGGCCACTTAATCTATGCCCAAACCTGAAGTTGACAGAAGGATCTTCATCACAGCTCCTGTTAAAATTGAGGATGATGTTGTCCTGTCACCAGCCTGCTGACTTTGTAGATGACATCAAATTCTAAACTCCTGGCTTTGTTAATGACTAGCTGCACTGCTTTCCTTAGCCTTGTTGCCTGTCTCTGTTGCCCCAGTTGCTCCACAACCCTGCTTTGTAGAGGGCTATGTTCCACTTCCTGGTTACTTGAAGAAGGCTCTTCCATCTCCCTGATCCATTAATGCCACACCACTTCCTGCCAGCATTGAGGATTTCTCTCTACTACCCTGCTTCAATGAGAATGTCTCTCTAGCTCCCTTTGCTTTTGAGGTCACTCCTAGAATGGATTATTCTAATTAGTTTCTGCCTACCTGTTTTCTGACCTCTGTTATGAACTGTGGCCATGATTACTGACTGAATGTAATCCTAATCTTAATAATTTACTTCCTGCTATGTCTCAACTACGCACAATGTATGTTCTTTTTCTCTTTTCAGATTGAACTCTGATTGGTTGCTAAAATATAATTTTCTTCGCTTTCTTTTTCAGACAGGTCGTATTGATAAAGCCTACCCAACTGTGTGTGGGCACACAGGCCCTGTACTGGACATTGACTGGTGCCCTCACAATGATCACGTCATTGCCAGCGGGTCTGAAGATTGCACTATAATGGTAGGATTCTTCAAATGTGTTTGAGTGTAGTATGAACACTGAACATGATAGCACAACCAAGACTGTATAAACTAAACGGAGATAAGGTGCTGCATTGCACTTTTTATTGTCTCTTCAGGTGTGGCAGATCCCAGAGAATGGACTCAATGCTCCACACTCAGAGCCTGTTGTGGTGTTAGAGGGACACTCCAAACGGGTTGGCATTGTGACATGGCATCCCACAGCTCGTAATGTCCTCCTCAGTGCTGGTAGGCAACCTTCAGGGCAGACTTAACAACCGTTAGTTAACATTTTCCAGGTGTCTAGTTGGTAAACTCAAAAGGGTTTTTTTTGGGGGGGTAATGTTAGTCAAAAGGATTTGGACCAATAATTAGAATTTTGTAATAATAGTTAATATTGAATTAATGGGTAATAAAATCTATCCTTCCTAATTATAATTGTTCACCTCTTTGAATTTGTAACATAGTGTTACAATCTGGGATTTGTATTATAAACTACCAGAAACTTAATGGGACACTTTACCTGGTGCTTACTCAAAGAGTTCTGGAAATCTGAAACCTTAAAGATTGAATCAGACTTACAAGTACCCAATAAATAAGAATATTCATAAAAAAAACTGTATGTTATATATTGATATATTTGATATGATATATATTCATAAAATGACAAGTTATACCGTTTTTGTCCTTGACCTTGCACATCTATAAAAAATTATTTTTGAAAATTGTTTTGTGTAGCCTGTACTTTTAACCTCCCTTCACTGGCATGATGGCACTGTGATCATGTCATTTGAGACCTTATTATACATTTCTTTAAACCAAGCATAACAACAGGCACAGAGCCATCCAGCGAAAAAAGTTTGTTTTTTTTGACTCCTTGTCATGTGACAGTTGCATTTGAATACTCATTAATCTTCATTAGCGTCTGCCAAAGATGGGCTTGTACACAGGATTAGCCTTGTCTGTGTTCAATTATTTCAATGTTTATACAACACATTGTATTTGCTATAGTGACTTTTTTCTTTTTTCTTTTAATTTTAACATACATTCTTACACATGTAATATAAATTTTAAGAACCATGTATGGTCTGTGTCAATCTTTAATTTAAAGATTTAATTCTCTTAGCAATTTAAAAACAAAGTAAAATATATTAATACATAGATGTAAATACATTTACAAATGTAAATGTATTCTAATTATTTGTTTGTTTTACATAATGCAGTTTCAAATTCTATGTACTTTATTTATTATATATTTATTTTTCTTAAATGTATTTCTAACATTTTTTTATTATTCATTAGAATGTACTTTGGAAAATGTAGATGTGTAAAAATAAAAACATTTATAGCAAATAAAAAGCATACTAAAAAAAAACTATTTGCTATAGGTGGAACTGTTGCTAATTTTGCACTTGGTGAATCTTTCTTTCTTGACAGAGAGACAGACATGATAGCGATCATGTCTTTTGTGTCACCATACCTGAGAAGTCAACTTTTCTCAAACTTGGCTTTTGCTCAAAAGCTCTGCCTTGTATAAGAAGCCTATGTAATTAGTCTCTATGTAATTAGAAGCATCCCTAATACAGACTTTTGGTAGGGTGTGTCCTAAGTGGTGGTCTTCTGGTCAAGTAGTTTGTTTTTGTATTGAATACAAATTGATCTTCGTTTTGTTATTGTCTATTAAGGGTGGAGAGAGATGCTTTTTTGGCCAAGCAGTGTATTATGACATTTTAAATATAAGGGGATAATGGTCATTATTCAAAATCAAGGGTGTGTCTGATCTAATTTCTGTTGTGTTCATCAAAGTCCACTTAATGTTTGCTTATTAATAAGTTTATTTATAAGTTACAATTTGGAATTTAGATGTAACAAATCTAATATTTAGGTGACACTGTGGCTTACTGGTTAGCACTGTCACTTTGCACCTCCACATTTCCGCCTATGGTACATGGAGTTTGCATGTTCTTGCTGTATTTGGTGGGTCTCCTTTGCAAGTTTCCTCCCACAGTCCAAAAACATGCATATTAGGCTAGTTGGCCATAGTGCGTGAATAAGCGTGTACGTGCGTGTGGGTATGTATGTGTGTGTGTGGATAGTTTGGCACCCCATCCATCCATCCAGGTGTACCCTGCCTCAGGACCCAAGACTTCAGGCGCCCTGTGAAAGTTGCTGGCTGTGCCTTTGTTATGAACAAATTTGACATTGATGAGATACTAAAACTTTCTGGGAACTATATAACTGTGGAGTTTATATTTAACTCATGGAATGGACACTGTGTCAATATAACGAAACCTGAGTATGACAAGGCAGATAGCAGACGGTTAGTTTAGCCTGTTGTTTTGCTGCCATGCCACCTGGTAGGACTCTTAGTTAGTGAACTGGATCAGGCCTTTAGTCAGAAAAGCAACCAAACGGGCAAGGGTAACTTTCAAGGGTAAATTTTGGAGTTTTCCAAAAGACAGGCTGTACACAATCCCTAGTCCACAATCGGTAAGCTTTTCTGGTGCCAGGAGAGACTCAGTCAAACACACACACACGTTGTCTGTCAGAAAAGTCTCTGTTTATTAACAGCAAACGATGGGGTATATATATGTTTGACCAAACGCCTGTGCCATCGACATATGTTACTACAAAGAACATAAACTATTGTAAATGTCCTGGTGAGATCCTGAAGAATCAAAGGAGAGGAAGACAGACAGGTGTCCATCCAGAGAAGGATCACAAGATGTTGGCTCGAGTTAGGGGGAGAGGGGGGAGGAGACAGAGAGAGATAGAGAGAGAGAGACATAAAGATAGAATGGGAAGGTGAGCGTGGGAGCGTTCACACCTTTAGGAACAGATGCAAGAGGAGACAGGAAGATAGCAGCAGGAAAGATTTAACACATTAATATCAGATCTATGAGGAAGAGAGCAAGAGAGTAGAAATAACTCCTTTATATATAAAATAATTCTAACAGTAATCAATCTGCTTTTTTGTTTAGTTAACCATTACATAATAAAATTTATTTAGCAACTTTAAACGTTACACATTTTAAGACATATTCTGTAAATCAAGTCATATTACAATTAAATCCAGAACTATTTTAAAGTAGACATATCGTATAGATTTACCCATAAACTGCTAGTTTCATATTAGGCATATAGACTAAGCCACTGACAAATTTTAATTTGTGTGTTTGTTTTTTTAATATATTTTTTATTTTTTATTATCCCAAATCAATAAAATTTTACCCATATTTTCTTATTTTATCACAGCGCTTAAGAGACCTGCAAGTCCCCGGCATAATTGGGAATCTTTTATGACATCCTAAAAAAGTCTCTGAGCCTTTGAAGATATTTTCCATACTTTTGAGTTTGTGGTGAACGTTTTACTGTAAACATATGATTTATTAGATTTAGCAGTGATGTTAATTATTAAATTAACTGAATTTTAATCACTGTAGTGATTGGGTTAATTAATGATATTGGTATGAGAACATTATCTATCCATCGTCTATACCGCTTGTCCTGTGTAGGGTTGCAGCACTCCAGGGCACAAGGCCTGTCTTTATAATGTGAGAGGAAGCTGGAGTACCTGCAGGAATCCCACCAAACACAGTGAGGGAATGCAAATTTCATGCACATAAACCGAGGTGATATTTGAATCCCATCCCTGGAGGTACAAGGCAACAGTGCTCACCACTAAGTCAATAGGCCACTGAGATCATTATTAATAAATAAATTACATTCTCAAATGTAACAATATAAAGATTTAAAGTGTAATTATTTAAAATGAAAACTCCTGAGTTCTATTTTTTTTTCTAATAATTTTTAAATGCACAACTATGGTTCTATGTATATAATATGCAGTTCTCTTGGGTGTAACGATGTAAATAGATTTATCCACATCTCTGACAATGCATATTGGGTAAAATAATTACGGAAAGCTCTTCTTACTCTTGTCAGTGTAATTGACCATATAAGTACTGATTTCTTTGCTAACAAAGTCCAGACAGGTGACATAGATCTAAGATAAATAGATCTAATCTAATTTAATCCAATAGGCTTTTAAGAAGTTTTTAAGTTCATTACTCAGTTTGTTTTGCCTCAGTCACCCCACCACCCTGCCTTTAAATTGCGAGGGGAATCTCAGATGCCACTTTGTCTCAGAGCTGTTTTCCACTGTATTGGACTGTGAACTTTGTTTTGTTGAGGATTTTCCAAAATTAGGATTATTCACCAGGACAGCCATTTTCTATCATTGTGCTTCCGGACTGATTCATTGAAACTGGTGAGGCTGACTCATTTCTCCCACATCCCTACATGCGCACACGTACAATATACTGGACTTTAGACATTTTATACATTCACTAACACACTGAAAATATTGTATATAATTCTAAATATTGGTATCTGGTGCACTGCATTGTCTGTTTTTTTGTAAAATACACGTGAGCTACTTCTGTGATTTGTTCCCATTTGTATCTGCGGAAATGTGTAACTTGAATGTTTGTAAGTCAGTGACTACCTTTACAGAGTCAGTCAAAAAAATGTATATGCACTTGAGGGGGGAAAAAATATATATATATATACATACATATATATATATGTTATAGTAATATAATATTAATAATATTATCATTTATATTAATATATAACATACAGTATAGCAATAAATGTATTATTTAAATATTTGTTCAAGTTTTTCATTTCATGAATGAAAAAGAAAGCCATTTTCTGGATCACTGCATATGAAATGAAAAAAAAAAAGGCTAAAAATGCTCTGGGTTTTAAGGGCTATTTACATTCTATGATAGATTTTTTTAAAAAGTGTTTGAGAACATTAGGAGCCTGCAGTTGCTGCATGAACATCTCTCCCCTTGTTTAGGATGTGATAATGTGATTTTGATCTGGAATGTGGGAACTGGTGAGGTCCTCATCACACTGGATGACATGCACCCAGACATGATCTTCAGCGTGTGCTGGAACCGCAATGGTAGCCTCATTTGCACTGCTTGCAAGGACAAGAAAGTGCGCGTCATTGACCCACGAAAGGCCAAGATCACTGCAGTTAGTAGCATACACTTGATTACGCTGATTATTGTTCCAAAATATTAGGCAGTATCACACACTAAAAATAAAAAATAGAAATAAGGGTAACAAACTCAGATTTTCCATGTAGCTGGCATTCTACATCTTGAGCACCTTTATTGTGTAATTGTTTATCATTTACTTTGTTCCTTCCTTTTTGCTGCATCTTTTACAGGAGAAGGATAAAGCTCATGAGGGTGCACGGCCCATGAGAGCCATCTTTCTCGCAGACGGCAACATTTTCACCACTGGCTTTAGTCGCATGAGTGAGAGACAACTTGCCTTATGGAACTCGGTAAGGCCTGACCTGCTCCCCTCTGTGATGTACAGTGTAAATTTTATGGCTAATTATCAAATGGAAATCCTGTTTATATACAAGGACTTAATGTACTATTATTTATTGTACAGTTGATTTAAGTAATGTGGATTTATTAGATTTGTAGGAAAGATCTTTCATAATGTTTCTACAATGACAACTGCTCATCCCACTTAACCACTTGGGACAATATGGCCTCCAACCTTCTGTTCAGTGCATCAATCACCAGGAAAAAATGGTGCTCTCTAGATCTTTTGCCAGATCTGGTGCTCTCTTTTCAGTGAGGCAAGTATGCTGGTGATGTGCAAAAATTAGTTACAGTCCTCAAATAATAGTCAGCCCCAGGAACTGCCTTACTGATTCTCTCATTACTTAAATGATTATGTCACCCAAATATCCAGAGGCATATGCCTTGTGCCGCAGACTATCCTTTCCACAGGATGTTGAATCATCACTGGGTTTCCAAAACAAAACAGAAGAGTGACTAGTCTAATCCAAAGAAAGCATAAAAGGCAAAATTTTAATGCAATAGTAGTCGTTATCATGTTTACATTTATAAATATATAAATTGGGGGGGGGGGGGATTAGTCCAAGTATTGAAGAAACGGATACATCTTGAGTCGTCGTTTAAAGATTGTCAAAGCCTCGGCTGTACGGACATCTAGAGGAAGTTCGTTCCACACCTACGTGCCAGAACAGAAAGGAGTTTGAATGAATGTCGTCCTCGATTCCTGAGAGATGGTAGAACAAGGCAGGCAGTGCTGGAGGATCGGAGGAAACATGGTGCAGTGCGTGATGTGATTAGAGCAGAGAGGTAAGTGGGTCATTAGGCCATTTTTAGCTTTGTAGGCGAGCATCAGAGTTTTGAATTAGATGCGGGCAGGCACAGGAAGCCAGTGCAGGGAGCGGAGAAGTGGGGTGGTGTGGTAGAACTTATAAAGGTTGAAAACGAGACGTGCTGCTGCATTCTGGATCAGCTGCAGAGGATGAATGGTGGACAGAGGTAGACCTGCCAGGAGTGAGTTGCAGTAGTTCAGTCTTGAAATAACAAGGAACTGAATAAGCACCTGAGTAGCCTGGAAAGAAAGAAATGAGTGGATTCTTCTGATGTTGTAAAGAAGAAATTGAGCGAGTAAGGTTAGCAATGTGTGGGAAAAATGACAGATGATTGTCCATGGTTACCCCAAGATTGCGGGCAGTGGCTGAAGGAGTGATCTGATTGTTGTCCAGGGATATCACAAGGTCTTGACCTGAGAATGAGTCAACAGGGATGACCAGCAGTTCGGTTTTACTCAGACTAAGTTTCAGCTGATGAGCTGCCATCCAGGATGTCGCACCAGAATATAAGTCGCTATTATCAAAAACGTTGTGATGTGTTGTTGAACAGAAAAAACATATATTAGTCAATTTGGTGTATAAGTCACTTTTTTAAATTTACTTTTATTTATTTTGTAAGCACCCAAATGCTTTTAAATTAATCAAAAAACAATTCAGTGGAAATAGTTAGCTATTTAGATAAAATTATTCTATTTATTCATTTTATTTATGCATGTGAAATGTAAAAGTGTGTGTATGTGTGTGGGTGTGATTGAGAGAGAGAGAGAGAGTGAGCACAAGAATAAATGCTATGGATTAGTGGCTAACATAACACCACAGAAAGCACAAGAAGTATATTCACCACACACTAGATTTGTCTTCTCATGCTTTCTTTGGTGCTACGTTAATCATGTACTGTCTCTGTCTCTCTGACACACACACTTTTACTTTTGCATGGATCAGTAAAGCAAAACAATCCTCACATAAATGGCGGCGTATAGACGTTTAGCCACTTACAAAAGAAAAAGCGTTTGGTGCTTTGTTGGCAGGATTCACGGCATTGATCAAATGCCAACGCTTTCTTGACCATGGGTTTGTCTTGTGATTTGGCTTCATTACAACACCAATTCATTACAACTCAACTATTTGCATTCACTCTCTCAGCCACGCCTCCTTCACAAAAAATGGATTCTCTCTTGCCTCTTAATTGTCAGAGTCCTGCAACTGGATTCCTTCTGCCAAGTTCAACCATTTGACAGAATAAGCCACCTGATATGGATATAGTTTGACTGAATGAGAGCCAAGAGAGCGCCTAGAGAGCCAAGACGACCTTCTCGGAGCACATAAGCAGGAGCTACCCAGTAAGAAACAAGCCCATACCAGTGTCACAGGCTACCTCACCTACTTTTGAGGAGGATCATACCACTTCTTTCTCTCCCAAGGGTTTCTGTTTTTTTTAACTACTGGCCATGCTCCAGGTGGTCAGCCCTCAGAGCAAAAACTTCAGAGGGCTTCACCAACTTCTACCCCCACTTGATTAGGGGCTACAGCTCCATTGCTACCCATTTAACAGCTCAAGAAGTGGTTTTATTTGGACAAGGAAGCTGAGAGATCTTCCATCGTCCTCAAGAAGTGATTCACGTCAGCCCCTAGTCTCACCATCCGAGATCTATTCTGTTAATTTGTCATGGAAGTTGATTCCTCCAACACTGGGGTCGGAAGCGTTCGCTCTCAGAGATCGTTGCTTGACAACAATCTACAGCCCTGCTTGTTCTTTTCACACCGTCTAACTTCGGCAAAAAGAACGATGACATTGGTGATTGAGAGCTCCTATCCATCAAACTGGCCCTGGAGGATTGGAGGCACTGGTTGAAAGGGTCTGAGGTCCCGTTTCTGCCCTGGATCGACCATAAAAATCTTGAGTATGAATGAGCTGACAAAAGGCTCAACGCCCTCCAGGCTCTTGGTTGTTCTTTTTTTTTTCCAAAATTTAACCTGGATTCTCTCTCCTGTCAGTTTTCTTCCAAACACTAGTCCACTACCTATGAGACTATCCTCCTTTCTCCCTGTTTGGAATCAAAGGCCTAACTAGACATAAAGACCAAGAACCTACAGTAGCCTAAACCTAGCAATGTTCGTTCCTCTTGCCCTACGCTCTCAGGTTTTGGCATTGGGTTCAGACTCTCCTGTCATCCTGAGACCACATGAACTCTATTCACAGTTCAGTAACGCTGAGGACCCTGATTCTTGAAGGCATTCTGGAGACTCATCAGGGTAACTCAAAACCTAACTTCTGGTTTCATCCCCAATCCAATGATCAGACAGAGAGGAAGAATCAAGCCCTTGAGGTCACCTTAAGATGCGTCACCTCTTGGGACACCACCTCCTGCAGCAAGTTCCTACCGTGGGTTGAGTATGCCCACAACTCTCCACACTTGTTGTTCACTGGGATGTCACCATCTCAGTGCTGCCTGGGCTACCAGTCACCTCATGCACAGCTCTTGAGGAGGAGTTGGACATCCCTTTCACCATCACCAAGATAATCAACTTTTGCGCTGTCAGACTTTGTCTACCTTTCACCATGCAACAGATTAACCACACCTTTCATGTCATCTCCTTATATTAAATCCTCCATGAATTGAATATGACCTAGCTATCAAAGGTGGTGTTGTTCAACAGGCAATACCTGCTGGAAATTTGGCATACTGCAAGATGCCACTGTGTGGGTTGTGGTGTTGCCAG
This sequence comes from Clarias macrocephalus, assembly GCA_011419295.1. Lineage (NCBI taxonomy): Eukaryota > Metazoa > Chordata > Actinopteri > Siluriformes > Clariidae > Clarias > Clarias macrocephalus. Next base: position 61,714 of record JAAGKR010001582.1, read on the forward strand.
CTTATTCCAGGGATGCACTTGAGGTAACGTATGTGGAATTTAGGCACTTCAGGCATCAAGATGGCCCTATTGTATCTAGGTGCAACAAGTGTCACTCTTGTTCAGTAATGTGCTGAAAAAACAGGTCTGGTAGCCTCAAATCTTTTTGTGTTCTACACCCTCTTAGTCAGTCTAACCATGATGGATTTTTATATTCTCAACGGGTTCCTATCAAATCTCATGTGCAGGTAGACACTGTGATTTGATGAGAAGAGCCTGAAAAAGGGCCAGTGCCAGAAAACAGCCCTGCTTAACACTGCTGATAATCAGGAAGGAATCCAAGGAAGATCTGTTGTAAAGTTAAATTCAGTTCAGTTACATTTTATTTGTATAGTGCTTTTAACAATGGTTCTTTTTACAGAAAAGAAAATTGTGGAAATGAGTATGAAATGTGTGAGAAAATTTGTATGAATCAAATTGATTAGATAGTCCATGATGAGCAAGCCAAAGGGTGATGATGGCAATAGAAAGCAAGCTTGAGAGGAACAGGGAACCCATACTCATTTGGGTGATAACTGATAGCAGGAATTGTGTTGCAGTTAATCAGGGGATGTTAAGTTAATATGGAGTTTTGGAGGCTCACTGGAGGCTCAGGTACAAAAGTGTAGGAACTTCACAAGCCCTCAGAGAACAGCTGTCTGCATCAACCGAGGCCAGGATTTCCCCATGGTAAAATGGAAACGTCCCCAGTCACCACATGCATCCCAAGCAGACCACACTGGGCTTCCATGTGATGAGATCTCCAACCAGTAGCCAGTCAGAAAGGTCCAGAGGGGGTCTGGATCACTGGCAGTTCAGGAGATAGAGATTTAAGAGTAGAGAAAAATAGATAACAATTATGGTCACAGTATATTTAATGCAGAGTGCAATCAGGGACTCTGGCAGGACTAACTATAACAGCATAAATAAAATGGAGAGGAAACCCAGACTACACCATCAACAAACGGAGTAATCAGTAAGAGTGGGGAAGACAGCATCCAAACATACCAGTTCACAAAAATACTCTACATCCATGACTCCCCCAGATCTGGTCCTTTATTCCTATTACCATCTCAGGGAGTTTTTCCTTGCCACTGCGGCCCTCGGCTTGCTCATCAGGGACTATCTGACCATTTTTGATTCATACACATTCACATTTCATACAAACCTAAATAATTCTTTTGATTGTGTAAAGCTGCTTTGCGACAATTACAGTTGTTAAAAGCTTATACAAATAAAACTGAATTTAATTAAATGTAATTGAATTATCCAAGGCAAATCTTTTCACAAACACGCATGGCTAAATAGCGTAGACACTCTTCATCATTCTTTGACACACTTGCCCTGAATATTGGAATTCAGAGTAAATCTGATAAACTTAGAAACTGCATTCTGTTGAGGAGCATGTTATCATACATATTGCCAATGAGGCTAAATTGGGGGACTGTGCCCTCATCCCAGCACAGGAAGACTAGTTCATGCAGTGGCTGAAGCAAGGAGAATATCCTGCCATTTATGGTTTCATGTGGAATGTCATTGCTACCTGGTGCTTTGTCAGTTGAGAGGGAGTCCTACATGTATGTTTTGCTGAGCTTCTCCATCGACAGCACTTTACCTAGCTCATCCATCTTGGGCATGTGCTTTGTACTACTAAAAGTAGTGAACTGAATAGTGAACAACAGTTTCTTCTCATGATCTCTCTTGTCACAGATCTCACAGGGCTGCAAGGACTGGCATATGTGTTGCTCTGGGCACATAGAATAGAATAGATTTTAGTATTCTATTCTATTCTATTTCATGTCATTTGTAATGAAGCAATGATCACTAGCACTAATGCCTTAGGTTCTTTGAGGGATGGCATACAAATTTTGGAGAGGGAGGGGTATCTCCCTAACTTCCTGAACAGTTTATTACCACTAAACATACCTAAGTTCAGATCTCTGTCTCTGCTGGGCTGATGTGCCACATGTTCCTCTTTGCTATGGTGACAGCACCAGCATAAAGACCTAGTTAGTTCACATAAATGATTGTGCATGAATTTGAAGAGATATTATATTATCTTTAAACAAGGAAAATTTTCATGACATGTCATGTACTGTATATGGATAAATAATACCATTAATAAAATTAAGAAAAGAGTTTACATTAATTCATAGATTGTATTTTATTTTAACTTATATGTCCACCCTTTGTGATTAAACAGAGTCTGTCCAACAATTTACCCTCCATGAAAGTGATCATTTCTATATCTATGCATGTTTAAAGTATGTTTGTCTCAAAAGAATAAACAAATAGTTGTCATCATAATTCCCACAGATTTTGCACACATTTTATCATAAAGCAATGGGTGCCTGTTTACTTCCTGCATGACTGTGTATATGGGGGTAACTTGGGGACTGTCATTTGCATATGATGTAAAAAAGAGCTAATTTGTTCACTTTTCATTTATCATACTGCATTGTGTGAGTTTGAATCTCATTTGCATATAGCTGCATAAAAACACTGTGTACGTAAGGTATCATTATCCGATATGTTATGACACTTAAGATGGAATTTAATTTGCAGAAAAACATGGACGAGCCAATCTCAGTACATGAGATGGATACCAGCAATGGAGTGTTACTTCCCTTCTATGACCCAGACACAAACATTGTCTACCTGTGTGGAAAGGTAGGAGATTTGCAGACATACAAGGTTAAATTCCATAAGCAGTTTTTTAACCTTTGTGGCCAACATCTTGAAACAGTCACTGTGCCTACATGTTTGTTTTAAATTTCTTCCTTCTGTTGTGAATGTCTCATTAAAATCTGTGCAAGTGTTAATTGGTCACTGGGTGCTACATATTAATTACACAAAAGTAAAACCAAAACTACCACAGACTGAAACATTATTTATTTGAATATTAAAGGAACTATTTGGCATTAAATTACATTTACATAATTTCACCATTATTCCTCTTGTAGTTGGTGAATGGATATTGAAGTTTAATGTTTTAGATTTACTTCTTCAGTTTTGAACTTGGGCTACAAGGTTACAAAATAGAGGAGATTATAAATGACATTTAGCATAGTGCTAGCATAATTATTTTAAAAAGCTGTAACAAGTAATCTGACTTAGAAGAGAGAACTTCCATGAGTGTTAATATATTGTATAACATCACTGGGATGTTTAACTATATCTATCCATATAGTTAGTTAGCCTACATTTTATGCTATTTGGGGTTTAACCCCAGAACAGTTTGTTAGATATTCTAAAGTGGAATAAGTGAAGACATAAAGAGAAAACGAAAAAATTGAATGAACTGACCACCACCTCCATGGTTTATTTTCTGTTCCTTTTGGTTACATAGTACTGGAAAGGATTTAAAACCACTTTCACCCTGTTAATTACACTAACTGTTAGTACTGCCAGTTGTGGAAGGATACAGTATGTGTTGCCAGAGCCAAATAAACCACTAATAAAATAAGCTGATTGAATGAACAACCTAATTAAAATCTGTTGATAATTTAGTGTGTAGAACTGTTGCATGAAAGCAATATCACACATGACGTCATGCTGTAATATCACACTGCGCCTTCGTGCCAATAACTGCATTAAAGCTGTGCAGATATTCAGTAAAACATCACTCCTTCTCTTCTCATATTACTTAAGGGTACTAATATGTGTTTTTTGCACTATATGGAAACCCTATTTCTATTTAAAAAATTAACAACACAGGTTAAATATCAAATAACTATAACATCATTCTCTGTTAAGCGATGCATAACCATAAGACATACTGTAGGCTACAAATAAATCTAGTTTTATCTAAATAAATCTTTTATCTCCCTTCAACATGACTTAAACATATATATAATGAAAATGATTATGATTTTATATACATATTTCTGTTTCTGACTGATACTTGGCTTAGACCTGGAGAAAACAGGCAACTTGTTGAGCCATGTTTGTGAAGCTATTTGCATTTTATAATCAAATTGGCAAAATGTCGTGGTCTTGCTTTTGTGTAGCGGAACCATTTATACCACAACCAGAGGAACCACTTTAAGAGAAACCAAATGCTTTCTTGGTAATTAGGATTGTTATTTCTACCACCCTCCTGAGCCTTATGTTTTTTTTTTTTGTTTGTTTGTTTTTTGTTTAAAAAGTTTTTTTTTTGTGGTCGTATATGTGGTATTTTTAAACATTTATAGAGTTTTTTTTTCTTTTCAATATAATCTTTTTTCATACATCCAACCAATCTTTGGATAGGCATACTTTGGAATTGATTTAACTTTATTTTCTCACTTTACTATTTGTGACATGCTGTTCATGTAAATATTTAAAATGAATAGTTGCTGTAATATGTGATGATAAGCTTAGGAGTAAACAAACCAAAAGCCTGACATGTTGGTTGGTATGTCTTGACAAGTTACAAATTTAATATTAAACATAAACCAAAACAATGAATTATTTTAAGGAATCTTTACATAAAAATGTCACTTTGTCGAAAATATTTATTTACAATTGCATTTAGAATAGTGCTTCACAATTAATTGCATAAAAATCACAGATTTAGATTTTTTTATTTTTGAAATTGTAGTTTTTTCTGTGATGGAATGATTTTATATGATTACACACACAGACAGAATTAATTTGCTGTGCACCTTTTAGGATAAAAAATAAAATGTGTTGTGGTTGGTTTTTAGAAAAGACGAAAGCGGAATCATGATGGTAAAAAGGTGATGAGAGATGATGAAGAGGCGTGTAAATCTATTTTATTATTATGTCAGTGGACATGTTTTCCATTTAGATAGACTCTATTAGTAAGATTTGAATATGCATGAGGATAATTTTAGCACCACAAAGAGTAATTTAGTGTTTGTGTTGTTTAAATTGATTATGGATATGGCAGAGGGAGGTGGACATGACACACCACAAAGATAAGTGATTCGGTAATTTTTTCCCAGTATTTTTTTAACTGGTGTGCAATGCCATATGGACTGATCATAGGTATTTGGGTTGCATTAACCTAAAATAACATAAACAAATTTTTAAAGTGAATCCCATTTTAAACAAGTTCCATCCAGTGAGCAGAGATCTGTGGAGCACCTTATACCTTATACTTATGAGTGGCAGGGCTTTTTAAAAAAATTTTTATGAAGTAGATATCTTTACAGTTATGTGTCCAGAAACTGGCTTTTGGGGAAATGCATGAGTCCATTATTTCCATTCAAGCATCTGTAAGCTTAACGTATTGTCTGATTGTAATATTATTCTGTATATCATGCAAAGTAGTTTTTGGAGGAAGATACAGTGCCTTGCAAAAGTATTTATACCCCTTGAACTTTTTCACATTTTGTCATGTTACAACCACAAACGTGTAAATGTATTTTGGGGGTTTTTACAGTATGTGATGGACCAACACAATGTGTCACATAATGTTACGTGGAACGAAAATGATACATGTTACAAATAAATACTTAAAGACTAATCTTTCCTGTGGACGCCTGATTCTCCCACCTGAGCTGTGGATCTCTGCAGCTCCTCCAGAGTCACCAAGGGCCTCTTGCAGCTTCTCTAATTAATGCTCTCCTAGTTCTGGACGGCCATGTCTTGTTAGGTTTGCAGTTGTGCCACACTCTTATTTCTGGATAGTAGATTCAACCGTGGTCTGTGAGATATTTAAAGCTTGGGATACGTTTTTATAACCTAACCCTGCTTTAAACTTCTTCACAACTTTATTCCTGACCTTCCACTTCACAACTATGTGCCACTTAGAATTCATCTATTATATAAACTCCCAGTAAAATACATTTACATTTGTGGTTGTTAGGTGCAAACATTTGGAAATTTTACTTTTATAAAAATACATTTGCAAGGCATTGTGTGTGTGTGTGTGTGTGTGTATATGTATGTATGTATTGTAACAGGTCTGGCACGCAGAACACACAGGAAGCAAATGTTAAAGTTGAAACAACAGGTGTATAATTTAATATGCACTATTCAAGCCGTCAAAAGAATGTAGATCAGTAGATGTGATGTCAGTATCGTGCGGGTTTGTTAAGTTTAGCCTTTATTTGTCACATATACATTATAGCACACTGAAATTCCTTCTTCTACGCATGTCCCAGCGTAACTGGGGTCATTCCATGATACAGCGCCCCTGGAGGCACCCAACAGTGGCAACCTGGCAGAGCTGGGAATTGAACCGCCAATCTTCTGATCAGTAACTCAGTGCTTTAGCCCTCTGGCCCACCATTGCTCCATATTTAGCAAACTGTGTCAGATCTGGTACTCAAGGTACAGTACTGTGCCTCGGTCAGCCCCAGAGCACACTTCTGTCCGTCAGCCGCTGGAACATAGCCGGAGCACCGTGGAGACCGAAGGGCAAGACTCGATACTCCAAATGGTCATGGTTGGTAGAGAAGGCTATCTTGGCTTTGGTCTCCAGAATAAGGACCACCTGCCAATAGCCCTTCGTCAAGCGTGGAGATGAAGCGGGACTGTCCCAAACAGTCCAAAAGATTATCCACATGCGGAAGTGGGTATGCGTCGAGGGTGGAAATTGCATTTGATTGCCGTAAGTTTTTATATAGCCTGATCGACTCGGTATTTTTTATTTTTTATTTTTTTTTATTGTGCTATTTTTATTGTGAAGGAAGATGCTATTGAAAATCCTCATGCAGGACACATCTACAGTGGGAAAAGCTATGAACTGCACACAAGTAATTTATATAAATTGAAAGGGGTGTCTAGAAAATCAACTTTCTCCTAATCTAAATACAGCATTTCACATATAAATAGTATTACTAAGAAAAACTGTTACTGCTTAACTGTCAGTTTAACCTCAACTTTTAGTAACACTGATCTTGTAGCTCCAGTATCTAAACTAAAGAGGTCAAATTCACATGGTTCATTGCATTCAAAAAGATAACATTTATGTCAACTTTATTTTTTTGGTAAAATTGAAAAATTTTTCATACTGTTCAGACTTTTGTGTCTTTACACAGGGAGACAGCAGCATCCGCTACTTTGAGATCACAGATGAAGCACCATATGTTCATTACCTTAACACCTTCTCCAGCAAAGAACCACAGAGGGGCATGGGCTACATGCCCAAAAGGGGCCTAGACGTTAATAAATGCGAGATTGCCAGGTACACAGCACCATATTCTTATGTTTTCCCAGCAGAAACTGATCTTAATCTTGTATGCTTTCACTTATTCTAAAGTGTGCAACAAAGCATAGTTTCTCCACTAGAGGGAAACATCACCCCTCTGGTATAGAAACTATAGGGAATGATTTTTTAATAGTAATACCTGTTAGACATTAATTCTGACACACAGTGTAAATCAGTGGTTAAAATTTAAGCAGTGTCAACTATCATAGTTATTACCATTTTTTAAAAATAGTTCTAGAGTACACTATCAGGCCAAAAGTTATAATAAAAAAGTTATATTTTTTATTCACCTGCCTTTAACTTTAATTACAGTCTACAGTGTGGTGACCAATAATTTCAGACACTGTCAGCAGCTTGTCATTGGGACAATAACGCTATTTAAAACAAGTTCCTGAAAAGATTATCAGTTTCAGACAAAGATTAATTAGTTGCTTGAGATCCATGGACTCATGGACTTGGCAGGATGAGTTGACACTTGTATCAGGCTCAGATGGAAGGAGAAAGCACAATCATCTAGGCTAACCAGACCACCCACTCTCCCACATCCTGTGGTCTCTTCAGCCGAACAAATCCAAGTCAACCTCAGATTATCCTAGAAGAACGGCAGTGCCATCTTGAAATGACTGCATGCTTCTACTGTGGTTGAGACCGTCATTTCTACCTTACTTGTCCATTAGAAATCAAATGCCCTCTGGTGAGACTAGCGGCCATAGAGGATGTGACTCAGAAGAACTCCCATAGCCTACATTCTTTCTTTTACATGATAATTATTTGTGGAAATAAACCGCACACATTTTCTGATATAGGATCAGACCAAAACCTGTGGCACAACTGCCAAAGAACTGGACATTCTTTTTGTTCCCTTGGGTTCTCCCCTGCCAGTGCAAGCCCTGAACAGAAAACTTCTGTGTTCAATCACTCTTTTATTTAAGTCTTTCATGGTTACTGCAAGATAACCCAGTAATCAGGTTCAACAGTTCAGTGCTCGACCTCCTTCCTGGATTGACTCCACCTAAGGAGTAATTGTCGTAAATTTGGATATGAATAAATCCATCCTTCTGTCCTGGGAGGCCTGTGGATAAAAAACTCCAACATCATTGTAACTGTTGGGGCCTCAATGACATCACAATAAAGAATCATTAACTACTTCTCCTCAAGGCCACTGCATCTGATCTCTTTTAAGGGGCATGAGATTTTACCAAGTTTGATTTATCAAATGCTCCCAACAGGACCTGGTTATTGACTTTTTATATATATATATTGCTTGTTTCATTTATCTTGATACTATCCTGATTTTCTCCTGCTTCCTAAAGGAACATAAACTTAACATATTTGAGAGCCAAATCTGGAGAACAAGCTGTATGTGAAGGCAGGCTCATCCAGAATACAAATAGATTCTGCCAAATTAAAAACAGTCTCAGACTGACAGGAATTTTAGTGTTTTCTAGATTATTTCTGGATGAATTTCTGGATTATTGTTCTGCTGGAAGATCCAGTGAAGCCCCAATATTAGATATGTCAGATATAAATATTAAATGTCCTTGTAATATTGAGACCATGCTGACATTACACAAAGTTTCTGGTTAACCGATAAAAAAATACTAATACTAAAAAAAAGTAGTCTGTTGGTATAGAGGTTGAATCTGATGATGGTTTTGGTTTGGTCAAGATTTTCCTTGTTCTTGTAATTCACCTTGGGATGATCCTTGGGAATTATTTTTGCCACCATTACAGTTACCAAACAAATTTGTAACAGGTCAAGTTAATGTCCACTTATTTTTAAACTATGCTCTATCAGTTGAGAATGGTAAGTCCTCTATTTAGGAACATTTGTGTTACGGATTTCTGCAGATACGAATGGACTGTGGATCTACAAACATTCGTAGATGCGAACAAATCTTGGAATTATCTCCTGTTTATTGTAAAAAAAAATAGACATTGCAGTGCACCAGATAACAATATTTACAATTATATACAATATTTTCAGTGTGTGAGTATATGTATAAAGAGGCCGGTATATTGCATGTGTGTGCATGTTAGTGTGCAGGAAATGAGTCGGGTGACGCTCATATGTTGGTGACTAACTGTATCTGTTTTTCTATATCTCCTTTATGTGGTTTGTGTGTTCACTTTCTTTTATCTATTTGATGGATAGGTAAGAGAATTTGTCCTCGGTCACCTCATATTTGTACCCCAGTTAATCAGGACATTAAAAGGGATAAAAGCTTGGAGGGTTTTACATAATCCAAGCAAATTAAAAAGTACATTAAATAGCAAATATGCTTAATTTACATGTTTACTATGATTCCTATGGGGGTCAGTAATTGTGGCACAAGTTTTAAGATATTATAATAATAATAATAATATAAAAGATATTATTATTATTGTGGTTGTTTTTTTACAAGCCAATGATGAAAACTTTGATGAAAAATAGACGGTTGTCCTCTTGATTCAAATATGCTACTTCTTTCAGAAATATGTCATTTTATGGAACAAAAAGATATTTCACTTTTCTTCAATGTCATCATTAAAGCTGATCTGAATGTCTGTTATGTGATTTGACACTCATGTTTATATTCAAAGGTTTTATAAACTTCACGAGAGGAAATGTGAGCCAATTATCATGACTGTCCCAAGAAAGGTACTACTTACTACTAATTGTAATTTTATCAACAATGCACTATTGCATCATGCATCATGAACAGTATTAAAGTTTTATATTTAGTAATCATTTAAACCAGCATTTAATCTAGGATTAGACTGCTGCCCTTAATAAGCAACTCAATGTTACAAGCATTGAGAATCCCAAAAAACTTTAAGCATATTTCACGTTTCCATTCCATACTCTGCCATTTACTTCCAGGCTCATAGTCTTTCACCTTCCTTAGAGTATCAGTTCCAAATTTTGTTTGCAGATATCCGCATGCTTTTGTATATGCTCTTCCATTAGTTCTTTCGGCACAAGATACTAACGGCACTCTCGGACCACAATAAAAAACTAATTACTGCATGCTGTTCATCTTTCATGCAGATCAAAAGTGGGGTATCCATTTTTGCTCTCACTGCAGTTACAAACGAACTGCTCTAACACATTATCATAATGTGGCCAAAAGAGGTTTTAGTATAACCGGAGTGTGGAAATTTTTTAACTCACCCTGTTGTGTGTGTTTGTGTGTGTGTGTTTGTGTGTGTATGTGTGCTTACTTACACACATTCACTGTCCATTGTTCACATCGAATGTCAGAATGGGTAAAACATATTCTATGTGGCTTTAATTCTAGGCAGTGTTGTTGGTGTCAGATGGGCTGGTTTGAGAATTAGAACCTGCTGATCACCTGGGAATTTTAAAAGCAACAGTCTATAGTATAGTATGCGCCAAAATATACAGCACTAAAAACTTGAGTATCTCCAACGCTCTAGCCCTGCTGTAGGAAAACTTTCCAGGACTAATAATTTCACATACTGACATTCCATACCTGTCCTCATTGCCCCGATCTTACAACGCCCGATGCCTACTTGTGGGGAATGTTAAAGGAGAGTGTGTTCAATTGTGAAGATCCGCCAAGAACTGTGCCTGCATTACGCAAGCAAATTGTCTCCTTTTGCAGGAGTCTACAGCAACATTTTTTTTCGGGATTTGTTTGAGAATCTGCACGAAGGATATGAACAGCGAGGTGGTGCACACTTCGAACACTTACATAATGCATACGATGGGAAATCAACATGCTAATAATGTGTATGTTAGTTTATTTCTGGAGAAATAAACTCAGATGACAACAAGGTAATATTTTTTGTCTTTTCAGTACTATATATTTTGGCGCAAACTGTGTTTACTGTACATAGAATAGTGCTCAAGGCTCCTTTAGCACAAATTACTGGATCAGTGTAGCCAATTGCTATTAAGGTGATCATCCTGTGAAAATGCTGATGTCATGGCACCCCATATCATCACTGGAGTTGGACTTATTAACTTCACACTGGAGTTGAAGCTAACTGCAGAATTTACTTTCATCTGAAAACCATACTTTTGACCACAGAACGAACACTGGTCCAGTCCTTTTTCCAGCCCAGGTAACACACTTCTGACATTGTCGCTGGTTCAGAGTGGCTTGATACTAGGAATGCAACACTCACTCACTCATCGTCTATAACGCTTTATCCTGTAGTCAGGGTCGCTGGGGGGCCTGGAGCCTATCTCAGGAGGCTTAGGGCGTGAGGCGGGGTACACCCTGGACAGTGTGCCAATCCATTGCAGGACACACACACATACTGTGGGCAATTTTGAAATGCCAATTAGCCTAATCTGCATGTCTTTGGACTGTGGGAGGAAACCGCAATGCCCAGAAGAAATCCACCAAGCACGTGGAGAACATGCAGCGAGCATGGCGGGGAATCAAACCCGGACCCTGGAGGTGCAAGGCGACAGTGCTAACCACTACACCATCTTGAATCGACTTTGCTCGGCAATCTTCTCTGTTGCGTGTTTGCCTTTAACTGTGACATTTTTTTCTTTCAGCCAATTTTACATGCATTTCATATAGCACTCTGCACGCAGCCAATTATTTTAGCAATGGCTTACCCTATTGGTATATATTCACTCACAACCCACTTCATTAGGTACACACTGCTAGTACAGGTTTTGCCTTCAGAAGTGCCTTAATTCTTAATTCAACAAGACGCTGAAAACATCCCTTAAAGGTTTTGGTCCGTATTGACAGGATGATATAATAGTGTTCCTGCAGATTTGTTGACTGTACATCCATGATGCAAATTGTTCCACCACATACCACAGGTGCTCTATTGAATTGACTATGGAGGCCATTTCAGTACATTGAACATATTGTCATGTTCAAGAAACTAGTTTGAGATAATTTAACTGGGTGATTTAAATTAGTGAAATGGCATATTATCCTGAAGTCATAAAGGGATGAACATGGTCATCAGCAAAACATAAGGAGGCTATGGCATTTAAACAATGCTCAGTTTGTACTAAGGGGCCCAAAATGTGCCAAGAGAATATCTCCAACACCATTACACCAACACCAGCAGAAGCCTAAACTGCTGATGCATGACAGGATAAATACACACTTTCATGTTGTTTATGCCAAATTCTGGACCTTCTGGTCCAATTATGGTGAGACTAGCAAAGTGCCCTGTCTTAGTTGACAGGAATGGCATTCAAAGATGCCCTTCAGATGTAACCAGATATTTGGGTTATTGTTGTCTGGCCATTCTCATCTGACCTCTGGCATCAACAAGGCGTTCTTAAAACTGCTGCTGATATTTTCTCTATTACAGATCATTCTCTATAAACAATAATGATTGTTGTTTATGAAAACCTCAGTATATCAGCAGTTTTGAAAATACTCAGAAAACCCTGTCTGGCAACAACCATGCTATATTCAAAGTCACTTAAAGCACATTTCATCATTATTCTGATGCTCGATTTGAACTACAGCAAATAATCTTCATCATGTCTAAATGCCAAATACATTGTGTGTGTGTGTGTGTGTGTGTGTGTGTGTGTGTGTGTGTGTGTGTGTGTGTGTGTGTGTGTGTGTGTGTGTTTCACGGGCGTCACTAGAGAGAAAACACGTAGATCCAGTAGCAGAGAGAGGCAGAGAGAATAATCAGCCAAGAGACACTTACAACCAGTAGAGGGCGTCTCGGTGGAGAGAACCAGGAAGTGTAGGGAGGCAACACACAACTCCACGTTAGTGAGGTCAAAGCTTCCAGTGCCCTTAATCCAATCTCGTAGCCAAAAGTCGGAAGCCGAGTTCGAAACCAGTAGATCCAATGAGTGCACATCCAGAAGCAATAAATCCAGGGGCAGGCAGTATCGAAGTCAAAACGTGAGCGAGGTTCAAAGCCGGTAATCCAAATAGCAATAAATCCGTAACGCGAAGACAAGGACGAAAACGATAAACTGTGGCAAAACAAACGCTAGAATAAAGGCATGAATGGCACAATAATCTGGCAATAAGTGGTTGTCCTGCAGCGCCTTAAATACACCTGACTGATTAATCCAAAGCGGCAGCAGGTGAGCTCGAGCCGTGACTGAGGCGACAAAAAACAAGAGGCGGCGTGGAGCTGGAATAGGAGTGTTTTAAAATGTTGTGGGCGAGATCTGGCGTGACAGTACCCTCCCCCCTATGAACGCCACTTGGCGTTCTAGAAGGAGCCTCCGGGTTGAGCCTATGGAAATCTCTAATCAGGGACTTGTCAAGAATAAACCTGTCAGGTATCCAACTTCTTTCTTCAGGTCCATACCCTTCCCAATCCACTAGGTATTGTAACCCACATCCACGGCGGCGGGATCTGAGGAGCCTACGGACCATGAATGCTTCGCCCCCATCAATGAGACGGGAGGGAGGGGGGGGTTGGGATGATGGGGACAATGGACAGGAGACCAGACGTCGGATCTGAGACACATGGAAGGTGGGGTTAATACAGCGCATCGACAGGGGCAAGTTTGACGGCGCAGGGGTTGATGATTCGGGAAATGGAGAAAGTTTGGGGAGCGGGACAAAGTGAGCGGCCTTAGAGAATCCATCCACCACTGTCATAATGCATGTGTTGTTGTCTGAGGGTGGCAATCCCGTGACAAAATCCAGGGAGATATGCGACCATGGGCGATGAGGGATGCGGAGCTGTTTGAGAAGGCCCTCCGGGGAGGTGGTTCGTGGCCTTATTCCTAGAACAAGTATCGCATGAAGATACGAAACCGTTGACATCCTCCTTAACAGTTGGCCACCAGAAACGTTGCTCAACGAAAGAAAGAGTGCGGGCTATGCCCGGGTGGCATGCCAACTTGGAGCTGTGGGCCCAGTCTAATACAGCAGAAAAGGAGAGAGCTTGGGACGAAGAGTCGGTTGGGGGGAACGTTACTTGGACCTGGCTCGCGTTCGAGCGCACGTAGCACCAGGTTTTGTATTTCTAGGCGAGTATCAGCCACCAGACAATGTGGGGGAAGGATGGTTTCCTGAGGGGGGGAATCCATAGGGGGAGAGAACTGTCGGGAAAGGGCATCTGGCTTGGTGTTCTTAGAACCTGGGCGATAGGACAATGTAAAGTTGAACCGGGAAAAGAACAAGGACCATCGTGCCTGACGAGAATTAAGTCGCTTGGCTGACCCTAAGTACTCCAAGTTTCTATGGTTGGTCCAGACCAAGAATGGATGTTCTGCCCCCTCCAGCCAGTGTCTCCATTCTTCAAGTGCAAACTTGATGGCCAATAGCTCTCGGTCTCCGATGCCATAATTGCATTCAGACGGCAAAAGTCGACGAGAGAGGAAAGAATGGGTCATGGAAGGTGAGAATAGGGGCAGAGGTGAAATGATCTTTGAGTTCCATAAAAGCCTTGTCTGCCAGTGAATTCCATCGAAACTGCAATTTTGTGGATGTGAGAGCGGTGAGAGGTGCTGCAACAGTGCTATAGTTTAAATGAAACATCTATAAAAGTTGGCGAAACCCAAAAAACGTTGAAGTTCCCGCCTTGAAGATGGTACCGGCCAATCTGTGACTGCCTTTACTTTAGCTGGGTCCATCTGAATACCTGATGGTGATATGACAAACCCAAGGAAGGAAGTAGAATCACGATGAAACTCACATTTCTCAGCCTTTACGTAGAGCTTGTTCTCCATGAGCCTTTGTAAAACCTGACGGACATGGGACCGGTGTTCCTTAAGTGTGCGGGAGAAGATCAAGATGTCATCGAGGTAGACAAATGCAAAAACCTTCAGGAAGTCTCTCAGTACGTCATTGATAAGAGTCTGGAAGACAGCTGGGGCATTGGTCAGCCCAAAGGGTACCACAAGGTATTCATAGGGGCCCGTAGGTGTATTGAAAGCAGTCTTCCATTCGTCTTCGTCTCGTATCCTCACTAAGTGATAGGCGTTCCTAAGATCCAACCTGGTGAACACCCGAGCATCCTGAAGTAATTCAAAGGCCGAAGACATGAGAGGGAGTGGGTAGCGGTTCTTAACGGTAATCTCATTAAGCCCCCTATAATCGATACAGGGTCGTAGGGATTTGTCCTTCTTCTCCACAAAGAAAAATCCTGCGCCCGCTGGAGAGGAGGAAGGACGAATGATTCCTGCAGCAAGGGATTCCGTAATGTATTGATCCAGGGTTGTACCTGGCAGAAGGTCAATGGCACAATCGTATGGGCGGTGGGAGGGTAGTGAGACTGCACGATACTTGCTAAAAACTTTCAGGAGATCGTGGTATTCAGCTGGGACGTTCGAGAGGTTGGGGCAGTCCTCCAGCGGAGAGGGCAGGGACCCTTTGGCAGCAGAACGGAGACATGACGACAGACAGGAAGAACTCCATTCCAAAACTCTCTTCTTGACCCAGTCAATGTGGGGATTGTGCAACTGTAACCTTGGGAGACCCAAAACAAGTGGAGCGTGGGAGCTCTTAACAATCAGAAACAAGATGATTTCTGAGTGGTTTCCTGAAAAGTGCAACATAATTGGTAATGTGCGGTGGGTGATGGGAGCCAGGAAACAACCATCGAGGGCCTGAACAGTGAGTGGGTGGCTTAGAAATTCCAAGGAGGTTCACCAGTGAAGAGCAGATTAAGTTTTGGTCAGCCCCAGAATCCAACAGGGTATACGTGTCGTGGGACTGACTTTTATGGGTCAGGGTTAATGGAAAACAGGACCGATGGTTGGGGAATCTTCTAAGATCTGGGCCCCCCGGTGCACCCAAAATTACCGAGGGGCCTGCCCTTTTAACAGGCAGTTACGTGAGAAGTGACCCAACTGACCACAGTAGAAGCATGTCCCCTTGTCTCGTCTCCGTTGGCGTTCCTCGGGTGAGATATGCGTCCGACTCACCTGCATTGGTTCAGGAGGGTTCTCCAAGGAGCTGGTGGAGGCTAGGGGGGGTGGTGACCAGAGGTTCAGACAACGCTCCTGCTGCCTGAGGCGCTTACGAGCGTCAATACATGCTGCTAAGTCAATGAGGTCTTCTAGGTTGGATGGTGGTTCGCGCGCTGACAACTCATCTTTGACTGTGTCTGAAAGCCAATGGAGAAACACATCAAAGAGAGCTTGGTCATCCCAACCACATGAAGCCACCAAGTGCTCCATGGCATAGTCGTGGACAGATCGGGATCCTTGGTGAAGAATTGGTTAATATCTGGCCTGCAGCCAGGCATCCGGTGGATGAGCAATCAAAAACTCTTCTCATTTCATCAGTGAAGGATTTATAAGTGAAGCAACAGGGTAACTGAGCATCCCACAAGGCTGTTCCCCATTATCTCGCCCTCCCGGAGAGGAGCGTGATGATGTACGCCACCTTAGCTCATTCTGTACGGAAGGACGAGGCCTGCAGCTCAAGGACTAGAGAACATTGCGAGAGAAATGAACGGCATGTGTTAGGGTCCCCATCATAAGTAGGCGGATCAGGGAGACGAGGCTCATGAGGCGGAGCGACTGCTGCTGCTGCTAAGGGGCGAGGAGCCGGGGTGGGAGCTGGGGGGCTTTGCAGATGCTGAATTTGAGTAGCGAGAGATGTCAGGGTCTCAGTTACTGTTTTCAGCGTGCTAGTGACCTCCTGAATGTCACGTTGATGTGACCCCAAGAGCGCTCCCTGACTTTCTAGTGCTGATCTCAAATGAGCAAACTCTGCTGGATCCATAATGGCCAGATTATACTGGCGCGGGCGTCACTAGAGAGAAAACACGTAGATTCAGTAGCAGAGAGAGGCAGAGCGAATAATCAGCCAAGAGACACTTACAACCAGTAGAGGGCATCTCGGTGGAGAGAACCAGGAAGTGTAGGGAGGCAGCACACAACTCCATGTTAGTGAGGTCAAAGCTTCCAGTGCCCTTAATCCAATCTCGTAGCCAAAAGTTGGAAGCCGAGTTCGAAACCAGTAGATCCAATGAGTGCACATCCAGAAGCAATAAATCAAGGGGCTTTTGATTTAAACTGCTTGCAGAGGTGCTTATGTTGTGGGCGAGATCTGGCGTGTCGTGACAGTGTGTGTGTGTAATATGTGTAATATGTGTAATATTTGTAATATTTGTTCCAGGGCAATTTACAAAATTTTGCCCCTGTGCACCAAAGTCCCTTCACTTTCGCAGCTTCAAAAGTAACTGGACAATGGACTGCAAATTATGGCATGTTTTCTGGTTATTTTAGGACAAATCAAGAATATCAAAGGTTTGGAGTTGATACAGTTTTATTTGTTTAAGCCCAGCCGCTGGATGCAGGGCAACTTTATTCCTTCATGGTTCCAAGCCCAAAAGAATAAGAAGGTACTCAGTGTAACATGGTCTGTTGACACAATCTGTGAAGGGAGCAGGAAAAAGAACAACAAATTATATAATCATACCCAGTACAACATGGATTAAAATGTTTACTATTACTCACTCACTCACTCATCGTCTGTACCGCTTTATCCTGTATACAGGGTCGCAGGGGGCCTGGAGCCTATCCCAGGATTCTTGGGGCACAAGGCGGGGGACACCCTGGACATGGTGCCAATCCATCGCAGGGCACACACACATACACCCTCACACACTACGGGCAATTTGGGAACATCAGTTAGCCTAATCTGCATGTCTTTGGACTGTGGGAGGAAACCGGAGTACCTGGAGGAAACCCATCAAGCACAAAGAGAACATGCAGAGATGGAGTTAGTGTTATGCATGGGCCTGTATGGCTGCCATTGGTCTTAAATTATATGACTGCTCATAGAAATAGCAGGATGAATTCTGACTTGTATAGAGTAACTCTGGTTGTGCAGATTCAGTCATATGCTGCAAAACTGATAAGACGGTATTTCACAGTACAGCTGGATAAGACCCACAAACATGCATTCCAGACTTTAGGAAGTCAATGATTTCCTCATCATGGCTTGCTCATCAGGGACAATTTTATCATTTTGATTGATTCACATTCACATTTCATACAACCTTATAATAATTATTTTGATCGTGTAAAGCTGCTTTGCGACAATGTCAATTGTTAAAAGCGCTGTGCAAATAGAATTAAATTGAAAGACTGCAAAGTTTCTACCTCAAAGTTTTAAAAAATAATCTGTTTTTGCTAATGTGTCCAGTTACTTATGAGCCCTTTGAAAATTGAGGGACCTTTATTGTTTCATTTCAAATTCATTGTGGTGGTGTACAGAGGCAATTAGAAAATTGTATAAATATTTTTGAACCTGATAGTATCTACACTGCATGGCCAAAGTATGTTGCATATACTAATATTTCTTTAGACTCCATTTACCTTTGCCACATTGTTTTGACAACATTATGTGTCAGTGTCACAGCATTTATTTGACCAGAAAGGTCCACCTTCTTTATTTGCTCCATAATCTAGTTCTCATGCTTACATGCCCATTGTTGGTGCTTTTGGTGGCTATGTAGCTCCATACGCAATAAGCTGCGATGCATTGTGTGCATTTTTTAGCAATTTGTGATACTGTAGCTCTTCTGTGCAATTGCTCCCCACACCCACATCTATAAGCTTTGGGTGTCAATGACTCTGTTGTCGGTTAATAATTTGTTCTTCAGATGACTTTTCATAGATAATTCATACCAGGAACACCCAACAAGACCTGCCATTTCAAAGAAGTAGTTTTTTATCCATAAATATTTGGCCCGTGGCAAATTTACTTATATCGTTACACTTGTCCATTTCTGCTGCTTCTAAAACATCCACGTCTTTACTTGTTGACTAATGTAACGTGACCCACCTATGCTTTGAGCATTGCATAACCTATGATGAAATATTTCAAAACCTTTTTTAACCTTACAGTATATAACATACAGATGCATTTGTATTCATGCTTACCACCCACAGTCAGACCTGTTCCAGGATGATCTGTATCCAGATACAGCTGGCCCGGATTGGGCCTTGGAAGCAGAGGAGTGGTTTGAAGGCAAGAATGGGGATCCTATCCTAATTTCCCTCAAACATGGCTATGTCCCAGGCAAGAACCGTGACCTCAAGGTGGTTAAAAAGAATGTTCTAGAGAACAAGTCATCCAAGAAGGTGGAAGAGCTGTCAGCTTTTCAAAAACCTGCCACTCCTCAGCTCACGAGAGTAAGTGTTGAGTAATGCTGTCATGTAAACTCATCACTAAGGACAAGAGTGCTCTCCCCAAACTATTTACATGTACTGTAATTTCTGCCTACATTTCAGGTGCATTTATTAACAAGTTTAGAGATGAGTATATAGGCCCAGTCAAATTAATTAAGTGATGCACACCAATCATTTACATAGGCTTGGTGATCAATTAACTGTAATTGTTCAAAGCATACAACAGTAATGGTAGAGTTTGAATGTTCTCTTTTCTTTTGTAGAAAAATGAAGTCAAGTTGGAGGAGCTGCTAAGAGAAGTGAAATCACTCAGAGACCTTGTGACACTTCAGGATAGGCGAATCGCCAAACTTGAAGAGCAGGTGGCCAAAGTGGCAATTTGAAGTGTTGCTCAGGTCTGAGTCACCATGTCAGCATATGAAGAGATTCATTTCAGAGGGCCAGTCACTGCCAAAAAATCGCAGTTAACTTGATCATTCCTCTTGGTGTTTTTTTTCTCGTGACTATGACTGGAAGCAACATTCCAATATGGACATTTTCGTCATGCCCTCCCTGAGCATTCGTTAGCAAAAAGAAAAAAACATATATTTTGCTTTGTGTTGTATTTTTCATGGTCTAGTGGGTATATCTGATAAATATTTTAGATTTTTCAATTTCATAATTTTATCCCTTTTTTGTTTTTGTAAAGTTGTGGTTTTTCTAGGTCTTGCAACAAGTGCCAAGTCCCCTAGTGTTTTTTGTGAGTGTATCAGTATTACTCTTATTTTTGTGCTGCCAAATGTGAGGCGCACATGACCCATCTACTATTTCGCTTTTGTTTGAATCTTTTTTTTATAGTGAACTTTACACTGGCTATTACTATTATCATAATTGAACATTAGGAAGGTTTAGCCTCTTTCTATACATCTTATCTATATAGGTTAAAAGTTATAGAACATGGCTGTGACACAGAAATTAATCAGAATGACAATGAATATGATCCAAAAGTAACAGACAAACAAAAACACTGTAGGTAAAAGCAGTATTGAACAGCAGAAAAGGCATGTATGAATACAGAGTTAACAAAATACAATAATAGCAGGACAAGTAGGTCACAGTTTCAACACAGCTTGTGATAAATGCAAAACATTTAACTTAATTTGCCTACTTATAAGTAATTGCTGGCCGGCTAATTAGTTCCATAAATTCAGTTCCATAAATGGTTGACAAGACAAGGATGTTTTTTTTTTGGCCTTGACCTCTGTACAACACCACATTGAGTTTAAAATAAAACACTCAAAATGTGAGCAAAGTCACTTTCAGCTTTAATTTAAGCGGTGTGTGGCATAAACTGTTCAGGAATGACTGTAACTTTCATGCACACAGCCATATTGGGGAGAGTCTTCAAAATAATGGAACGAACTAACAAAATTACAGAAAGTACAATGACTGCTTTTTCTATATAAAAATCCTTCGCAGGCAATTAAATATCCCTTATGTTGGTATAATCCATACACTTTACCAGGTCTGTACTGCTGCAGCTTTGGATGCTGCTAGTTTGTGGGTCTTTTTGCTTTCAGTCTAGTCTTTAGCAAGTGAAAAACATGCTGTTTTGATTTGAGAACAGGTGACTGACTTAGCCAGTGAAAAATATCTAATTTCTTTTCCTTGGGTAGCTTTCACTGTATGTTTTGGGTCATTTTCCATGTATAATATATTTAGATTTTTTTTTTTAAAGTACACATTCTGGTACAAGTGAATGTTGGTTTCATCTGTCCAAAGGAGGCGGCAAGGTGGCTTAGTGGTTAGCACTGTACTTGCACATCCAGGGTCTAGGGTTTGATTCCTACCTCAGGTCTGTGTGGATGGAGTTTGCATGTTCTCCCCATTCTTGGTGTATTTCCTTTGGTTTCTTCCCATAGTCCAATGACATGCAGATTGAGCAATTATGCTACTCTGTGTTCCCAAATTGCACATAGCGTGTGAGTGTGTGTATATGTAATTGATTGGCATTCGGTCCATGGTCGTGCCCTAGGTCTCCTGCGATAGACTGCAGGCCTCCTGAGACCCTGCATACAGGATAAATCTGTATAGACAATGACTGAATTAAATTTAGTATGTATTTAGCTTGCTGATTGCAAAGCTGAAGGTTAAAACACTCCATGAACAAAGCAGGAAGACAGCTGCACTTAAGGTCATCACCAGGGAAAGGGAGAGAACATACAAAAAGTGCTGTAATTGAACAATAACTTGGTCCAAATAAACCTATCAGCCATTCCATTAAAATCCGCAAGAGGTGAAGTCTATAACCTTGATTATCTCATTACAATTGCACCTGCCAAAGGTTAGGAAAAATCATGCAGCAAGTGAACAGTAAGTTCTTGACATTGATGTCGCAAAGAGAAACAAATCACCCAATTATTATAATAATCAGCAGTAGAGATATTCATTTGAAGCAGTCAGATATTACAGTGGGACAATAACTGTAGGCCTGGTCTGATAAATCACGTGTGGGAATCACTTAACTGGGAAAGAGATGGAACCAAGATGCACTATGGGAAAAAAGCAAGCTGGTGGAGGCAGTATGATTGTCTTGGACAATATCCTGTTGGGAATACTCTGACTCTACCCTGTATTACCTACCTCAATTGTGTTGCACACTAGGTAGACCCCTTCATGGCAATGGTATTCACTAAGGGCAGTGGCCGCTTTAAACAGGATAATGTGTCTTGCCACATTGCAGAAATGGTTCAGGAATCATGACATCATATCTTAATTTAATTGTGGTATGTGCTGGGCAAGTAAGTCTCATCCATGGAGGCCCTCCTTTGCAATTGACTGAATTTAAAAGATCTCCTGCTAATGTCTTGGTGCCAGATTCCACAGCACACCTTCACAGTCTGTACCTCAACAAGCTGAGTTGCTGGCACAAGAGAGACTTACACAATATTAGGTTGGGGTTTAATGTTATGGCTGATCAGTGTGTTTATGGACTGGACTGTACAGTATATATTTAAAAAGGTTGCAGTATGTATGTATTTTATTTTGTGCACATAATAGATTCGGATTTTAAATCCACTCTTTTCTGAGCTTACATCTGAACTTGGTCTTCATGAAGCAGTAATTAAATGCTGGCCCTCACTCTGTAGATAAAATGTAGTGGTGGTGCCTCTTTCAACAGTTCTTAGCTGGAGCTCATCTGACGTGAACCTGAACACGTATGTGTCCTAACCCATCTTGTGCATGCATTCCAGGTTTCACTAAAAGCAGGACTACACCCACAATAAATCCTGTTCAAATTATGTTACAGATTCAGCTGTGTGGATGATTCAGTTTGGATGACTGTGCCTTGCCTTTAAATGCAATAACATTACAATTAGTAATTGTAAAAGAAGAAAGCAAGTGGACAAAATGTATCATCAGTAGACTGCAGATAATGTACTTTGAACTGGTATCATGTCATCATTTATTTCTAAGGTTTTTGTTCTCTTGTAATTTAGTCTTGGGTAATTCCCATTCACCCGTACAGCTAATTATACAACAGCTATACATCAACCAGGGAAGATGAAGTCTATCATGTAAACACACACATGAAGCCAGATAAACTATTTTTCAAACTGCTAAAAACTAGTTCAAACTACGTTACAGAGCAGTATGACACTCAGAGGAAGGGTGGACTCTGGCCCCTTTTTGGAAATTCAGATTTAAACTCGGGGTAAACACTAAGTTGCTCCTTTTAGGAGCATATAATAATTTATTCTGAAAAGATCTCGTGACTACCTCAAGCTAAATCTTGCCAACGGTATAATCACTAAGCTTTGCTAGCATTTGTCATGCGGTGGTAAAGAGTGTAAACTATGCCTAATGTTCTGGTCAGCATAGCAAGTTGTTTGTGTCACTCAATGTTTGTTTATTGGGGGTGTGACAAACCAACTTACTTGTGCAACTACATGTATGTGCACCCACCAGAGGCATCAACAACCTTTGTTTTTGTTGTTGTTGTCTTGCCTTTATATACATTTAATGAAAGAGACATTAAATAATAGCTGTTATCCATTTTTAAAAAATGTGACATTTGACTGATATAAAAAAAATCACTTGCAACAGTAGTTTGGATGCACCAGCTTACTTACAGTAATTTCAGAGAATTAAGAAAATGTCATTTTAAATGTCACTATTGCTAAAATTACAGATTTGTCACACAAGTACACAGAAATAAACAGTTGACTAGTATGTAAAACCTTTTTAGTCCAACTGACATCTATGATTTTGTTAAGATTTTGATTCCAGTTGACGCTTAAGAGTTCAACAATCAATGCATTAGGAATAGAGAACAAACGCCTCCCATAGCTTAAGGCTATGTAATTGATAATTATTGCATTTCAGTGTGTCATGAGTGCCAGGCAATGTCCAGAAGTAAAGTGCAATGCAACTGGGCAATTATGAATCATGTCAGTGTTTACTACTCACAAAAGCAAAAATCTGCTACTTCATATTCACTGAGAGGTCAAGCAGTGTAAGAGCAATGCAGTTAAGATTGGACTTTTCAGCGTGAAATATTTTGTGAATGTTGTTAATGACGGGCAATACAGTAGATGGTGGATAATAGTCACTTCTGACATTTAATCTTTAAAAAAAAAATCTCTGTTCCCTATCATAGAAGATAAAAATGGATGTAAAACCAATGCAATAAAGCTGCCTGTGTTTCATTTTACATTTTTCCCACAGTGTACGGCACACATCTGTGGGTACTGATGCATATTTAGCACTGCAGAAATATTATATTGCACAAACTGGATTTTGCATGATGAAAAAAAGAGAGCATTAACAATACATAAAGTGTTAAAACTGGGTGAGTAAGAGTGGAAGTAAAAAATATATATGAAACATTAGCCTGACGGGGTGTAATGGTTCACGTATTTGTACCCTAACAGTCATTACAGAATGTTTGGTTTGATGCACGTTGTGATCCGAGTGAATATAATCTAGTTTTACCCATGCATGTTACATGCATAACTGTTTCTGTGCTCTGATGGTCAGTCGACTAAAACCTTCACGAATAAAGTGACACTTGACAAGAAACAGTGTTACCTTTTTTGTAAAACTTCCAAACTTAGTTTCCTCCCTGTTCCCATAATGGAGAAATAACTTGGCAATGGAATTTAGCATGTTAAGTGATGAAGCAAACTCAAAATATTTGAGGTAATCAGTTAAATCAAATTTTTTAAGTAATGATGTTTCCAATTTTAAGTAAACAAAACTATCAATTTTTGAGTTTGTTGAACTTGTTGCAAATCAAATAAATTGTTGCTGCTGTCACCACGGCAGACAATCCAGCCTGGGAATCGAACCAGGGCCTTCCGCATGGCAGGCAAAACACCTACCACTGAGCCACCAGTGCTCTATAGATTTTTAGATGGTGGAACTTTAAGGTAACAGTTACTGTTATTTAACGATTACTTAAAATACAAATTTGTTCAGCTAACTTGAAAAGTGTAATTTCTACAAACTCATAAATACCAAAAAGTTCTGAATACTCAAAAAGTTAACAGTACTCAATGTGTTTAATTACTTTGAGCATTAGGGTTTATAGTGCATAGTGAGCTGATGGTCTGTCAGTTTTTTCGATAACTGAAGAGAAAGAATATTCAGAATCCAGTTGAAATACATGAACTTTTTTGTAAAAGCTTGAAGATTCAAGTCAAGTCAAGTGTATGTCATGCAAGAGAACCAATAAAAATTAATGAATCAGTGAGAATGTCCTGTACACTCAATGAGTCCATAGATCAGACCTTTTTTCAGGACTTACCACTGATGCTCAATTGGATTGAGATCTGAAGAATTTTGAGGCTATTTCAAAACCCCCAAATCATTTTGGTATTCCTCAAACCCTTCTTGAACCATTTTTGCAGTTTGGCAGAGTGCATTATCCTGACAATATTTGATCTGCAACAATGTTTAGGTAGGTGTTACATATCAAAGTAACATCCACAACCACAAGGACACTAAGTTTCCAAGCTGAACATTGCGTAAATCATTACACAGGTTACATGGAGTCAACCTTCATGAAGCAATAAACTTTGGCTGCCCAAGATCTAGTCGCTGGTTCACCCAGTTTCCTTCCTTCGGCCCTCCCGGCTGAGTGGTAGTAGTAGCCTTAATGTGGGAGCGCCCTAGTGACGGGGAGGAATTGGACACGACTAAAATTAGGGAGAAAATCTGGGAAAAAAAAAAAGATTGCGGTCCAAACCTGAGGTGGGTCCATTGTCCGTGGATGAGGAAGACAGGAAGCAGCCAGCATTGGTCAGGGAGTCTTCTTGGAGTCATGCACTCTAGTGCTCCCAGCTGAACTAGAGGGCACCCCCTTTTACTGGACAGTCATGACGTCAGCGAGTGTTTGCTTGGTGCTGAGCAGCTCCTGCTGGTGTGCTCCGAAAAGGGCGGCTTGACTCTCCAGCGTCAAACTCATGCTGTAAAAAGCTGCTGGATTCATATCACTGGCTAGATTGTTCTGTCACGTGACAGAGCAGAATCAGGTGAATCGGAAGCAAGGGTCGAAAACTGAGGAATCAATCTGCAAAGCGTCAGAGCCAAATTGCGTCAGTCTCAAAACAGTGTGCTAGCAACCTTCTGAGCTATATACTAACTGGCAAGGCTGAAAGGACTGCAACTTTAACAAAACCAGAAAAGCCTGTACAGTAATTTGCAAAGGTGCCCAAATTACTGTACAGTCATACCAATACCTTCGATTAACACGTCACTCCCTAAATGCTTCTGAACAGAGCAATGCAACCTCCAAAAGGAATGATTCAGCAGAAACTGTATCCCTCAAAATGTTAATGGGGCTTCTCGTTTGACCAGCCCCTAAAGATACATATTCATAGGAAGTAATTAAGTGACCTTGTTCGTGGCAATAATAACAGTCACAGGTTTCAGACAAAAAAATCAACAGGCAAGCGAACCTGCTGCCAACAGGCGAGGTCTGCTGCCAAGCCACCACCTACTCGTCCCACTGTGAGGTCTCTAATGTCAGAGTTGGAGGATTACTGGGCTTCCGAGTGGCGCAGTGGTAAAAGCGCTCGCCCTATCATCCAGAGATCACTAGTTCGAATCCCGGGTGATGCTGTAACCTCTCACAGCCGGAGGTCTAGAGAGAGCTGATTGGCTGAGCTCTCTTAGAGGGGAGGGATGAGAGGTACTTAGTGCTCCCACATTAATCACGGCTCTACAGCCAGTCAGGGGCGTCTGTGAGCTCGTGTGTTATGCCGCCCCCAACGGTGCGCGAGCGAGCTCGAAAAGATGCAGTCGGCTGCCGTCACGTGGTTCGGAGGAAACACATGATAGTCTTCGGTCCTCCCGGCTGAGTGGTAGTAGTAGCCTTAACGGGGAGGAATTGGAGACGACAAAATCGGGGAAAAATCCCCCCCCCAAAAAAAAGAGTTTGGGGATTACTAGCTATGTATGTTCAAGAAAAACAATGCAGGTCAGAAAACTTTGTGAAAATCTAAATACTTCGAAGGCTTTCCTAAAGATCAATATAAAAGATGTTGCAACATTAAAAATTGCCATATTTGCTTGTATATCCCAAAGAATCCCCCAAAGCAAAAAAAAAAAAAAAACTGTGGGTCAAGCTTGGAAAAGAATCTCAAAAGAAGACTGCAATTGTTTTTTGGTGGTGTCAGTGGATTGCCAGCTTGCAATCAAATGTTAAATGTAATGAATGTAAAATGTACTTTCTTTTTACTTACTATACTTTTATTCATCTACAGTTTGGGGTATATAGATGTTTTATACTATTATTTTTGCTTTGAAACAGGAAGCAGTACAATGTTTTTTTTTTTTTTTGGTCAGTGAGAGAAAAGATTAAGTAAATAAGATGTAATGTTTTAATATGTCTAAGGCCACAAACTTGCTAAATCAGTAAACTTTAATTAAATTCAATAATACACCCAATAATACAACCATGGGCTGTTCCTACAGAGAAAGTGTAGATCTGCAAATCAAATATGTGCTTTGCTGCACAGCTGCACCATT
Source organism: Clarias macrocephalus (assembly GCA_011419295.1). Classification (NCBI taxonomy): domain Eukaryota; kingdom Metazoa; phylum Chordata; class Actinopteri; order Siluriformes; family Clariidae; genus Clarias; species Clarias macrocephalus. The sequence goes on from JAAGKR010001582.1 coordinate 88,968, forward strand.
TCATACTGTTGTGTGGAAATAGAATAGCCAGAATATTTCATTCTATAAACTCAGTCCAGACACTTACAGAAAGCATAGTTGCATGCTAATCCTAATTCTTGCACACTAATGTTGCTAGTTTGAAACCAACTCTTTAACATGTAACAAGGTAGGTAAGATAGACAGATGCAACTGACAAACCTCACTGCTATTTCAGGGTTGTCTTGAAGTTTCACTTTCGATTCTATGATTTACAGAGCATATTTGCATGATTCATGCAGCGCTCAGACAAATTTCCAGCAGCATTTACAAAACGCGTCTTATTGAGCTAATGTCTCAAGGTATGAATATAAATATAGACATAAAATAATCTGGCCAGAGAGTGGTAATATATCTAACTTTTATTAAGATTGATTTGTATATTGATATATTTGATGTTTTTTTTGTGGAATAAATTCTATTTCTCTATTAAAAGAAAAAAAATATAGCAGTGGTCCACAGCTTACAGTTGAGCAGCTAAAGCAAATAGAACAGAAGAGACAAGAAGCTTTGAAGAGGCGTTTTGATCGCAATGAACTTATGCCCATTGGAGAAAGCTGGCGCAAGCACATCGGGTTTGAATTCACCAAACCTTACTTCATTAAGGTATATGAACAAACAAACTCAACAGACACTTCACATTCAAAGCCATTGTATTGGTATGAGTAATAGTTTCAAAGCTCTTGTTTATACCTGCTTCTCTTATTCAGCTTATGTCTTTTGTCGCTGAAGAGAGGAAACATTTCACTGTCTATCCGAGTAAAGAGGAAGTCTTCTTCTGGACAAACATGTGTGCATTTGAAGCTGTAAGTTTTAAGATAATATAATTTTAAAAAGGTGCATATGAGCTCATCAAGTTTCAAATTTTTTTTGCCCTGATATTCAGGTAAAAGTGGTCATCCTTGGCCAAGACCCATATCCCAGAAAAGGTCAGGCTCATGGTCTGTGCTTCAGTGTACCAAGGCTTTCACCACCACCTCCAAGGTATACATTTTACACACAAATGTGACAATGATTAATTGAAAATTATTTAACATTTATTTAGTGTACTGTACATGTTTCAAACCCTTGAAGTCTAACTTTTTATAATATCAATCTTTTTCTGTTTGTGGATTAGCCAAGCAAAATATTTATTTATTGTTTACTATTCATTTGCTTCAGCTTGGAAAATATATTCACTGAACTTGCAATAGATATCAAGGACTTCCAACACCCTAATCATGGGGACCTGACAGGATGGGCTAAACAAGGTTAAGGTCTTTGAATTCTGTTGGTGTAAAGTGGGGGTTAAGTAATAATATCATTTAGAATTAAAGTGACAAATTAAAAACTCAGAGTTTTTCTTTTCTTCTCCAATCAGGTGTTCTACTACTGAACTCTGTCCTGACAGTGAGAAGCAGAGAGCCAACATCCCATCAAGGTTATGGATGGGAAGATTTCACTGATGCAGTGATCCAAAGCCTAAGTAGAAATCTAAAAGGCCTGGTGTTTCTGCTGTGGGGGTCATATGCTCAGAAGAAAGGCAAATTCATTGATCGAGTAAGTTTACAGATCCAGAAGTTCTAAAATTCAATTTACATTTATTCTTGATGTAGAGTCTATGAGGTTTTATTTAGCATTCAGACTTGAAGTGAGTTTATAATACCCTCTTTAAGAAAAATTGGTTTGTTCCCACTAATAAAGTAATCATTGCAAAATGATTGCTTTTTAGTTGTTTTTTTTTGGGGGGGGCGGGGGGTGATATTTTGAGTCAGTGACTTTTAAAATCAAATCTGGGTAGCCCAATAATATACTGCAAATGACCTGCATATAGTATGAAGGCATACACAACAGAATTTATTTATTAATTTACTGCTACAGTTATAGTACAGTTAAACCTTGGATTGCAAGCATAATTTGTTCAAGAAGCATGCTTGTATGTCAAAGCACTCGTATATCAAAGAAAATTTCCCTATAAAAAATGGAAACTTTGGATAATTTGTTCCGCAACCCAAAAATATTAATATACTGTACAAATATTTAATACAACATATAAAGTAAAAATAAAACAAATTACCTGCATTACCTGAAAAGAATACAGACAGAGCAGTGTTTCTGTTAGTGTGTGTGTGTGTGTGTGTGTGTGTGTGTGTGTGTGTGTGTTAAAACTTTTTTTATATAATGTTTTAATACTGCCTTTGAGAATCCCAGAAAACTGTAAGCACCAATTTTTCAGTTGATAGTTGACTTTTAAACTTTTTCTTAGTCAGGATGTTTTCATTTCATACTCTGCCGTTTACTCTTAGGCTCGATGAATCCTTGTCTCATTACCAATAATAATTCTCTTTAAGAACCTTTCACTTTCCCTAGAGTATTGGTCCAAATTTTGCTTTCAGGTGTCCAAACCCTTTTATTTGTGCCTTTCCGTAATTTGTTTTTGCATGGTCCACCTCATACCACAAAAAACTGTCATTGCACGCTGTTCTTCTTTTGTGCAAAGTGAGGCATACAATTTTGTTCACATCGCAGTTACAAATGAATTGATGTAACACATTCACACCTGCACAGCCGTGACTGGGTAGACAGTAATGGAAAGCACTGAAGTTATATTATAACTGGAGTGCATATAAATTTGACTCACCCATGAACTTTTTAGTCAGTCTTAAAACTGTTCAATTAAATATTTAGTCAAAACTAATTTAATTGGATAAAATCAAAAATTCTCATGTTGATTATTATCAGAATTCATAACTGCCTTCATACTGAAGAACAATATTAACACCATTTATACATCAAACTATTAGCACATCAGTTTTTATCTATTTATGAATGATGGCTACAAAAAAGCTAATGTATAAAAATGACAGGAAGATAGATATTATGTTAAGGAATTCATTATAAATTATGCTTAAAAACTTTTATCTATAAGTTGTATCTACAACTTAAAGTGGTGATGACTAAAACATACACTAAAACATTTATGGCCTCTGTCTACCATCACAGTGAATTTTAAAATAAAACTCTTTCATCTTTAATTTAAGGGGTTTGACCAATGTGTGGGATTAACCATTCAGGAATTACAGGCATTTTCATACGCACACTCTTTTGGGGGCTCATATAGAGATTTTATTTCAACTTTACTGTGGTGGTATAGAGATCAGAGGCCAAAAAAACTTATTTTTATTCCAAAATTTATGGACCTGACTGCATTAGTGTGCATTTTTTTCTTTCTTTCCTTTTTAGCGGGCAGTGAACAATATACAGTATAGTACAGCAGTATATCATGCAGTATATTATTCATATATAATTAAGTTTACAACAGTTATATTATAATATCATAGTAACAATATAACAGCATTAAATAAACAATAGTAAATAGTATCTGTTCTATGAATAGTGTAAAGAAGAAGTGTTTTCTCTAAGGGAGAAAACATAGTTTGGTACTGACAAACATAAATTCTTGCACTTACCATTACTTACCGTTCCACATGGCAAAACTAAATGATTTTAGTTACATAATGTGGCCACCATGCCCCCTTTCTCATAAAGGCAGATGTTACTTAATGTTTTCTCCCAATATTATAGCTACATAATGATCACACTTTTATGTGTGGCCACACTTTTTTGTTACCGCACATTCAAGATATAAAGAACTTTATTAATCACAGAGGGAAATTGCTTATTCTTGGTTACGGTTGTTTACAGTTGTTTTCCGGATGGAAAGGAAACGAGTAATAAATTAGAAAAGAAGGGGGGGAAAAATAAATCCCTAGTTGCACACTAAACATAATTCAATATACAGATATTGCACATGTGATGGAAAAAGGAAAAGGTATTGCACAAGTTATATGGGTAAGTCAGAAATTGCACTTGAAAAGAGCATTGGTAAAAATTGCACAAAATGTCTAGGTAAGTAATAACATTGTATTATTGTTACTAACAGCGACTCTCTCTATAGTGTCCACGTTACAAGAGTTAGAAGAGTTGTATAATTTTATGGCCATAGGGAGAAAAGATCTCTTGTGGTGCTCAGTAGAACACTTGGTGGTAATCAGTAATGTAATAATTATTTATTACATAGCCATGGCATGTCACCACCAGAGCTACATGGAATCATACATAATTGAGACACCTCCGTTTTAGGAAAACTCCACCCTCCACACAGAGGTCTAAAAACCAATGTGTGCAATTTCTGTAGACCTGTTAACTATTATCTAGTGTGGCTAACAGAATTTTTCTTATTTACAGTCGAAGCATCACATTCTTGAGACAAGCCATCCTTCACCATACTCTGCTCACATGGGCTTTTTTGGATGCAAACACTTTTCAAAGACTAACATCTTACTTCAAGCATCTGGAATGAAACCAATTGATTGGAGTGCACTGTGACCATTTTTAGAAATATACAGACATATAACACCTGTGTAGTTTTTAGAAATATGTTGAACTACTTTTTTTTTATCTTCAATATGATCATATTGTGAATATGAGTATGTGAGCAAAATATTACTTATGGAATATAAAATGCAGGCCTACAGCCTGATTTTACATCTCTGCTGTTCTACATTATTGTCCGGGAAAGTAGAAAAATAATAAAAAATAATAAAAGAAGGACAATGTTGAATGACTTGGCTATGTTTTTGGCTACAGTTTGTTTTAGTAGTCTGCCCCAAAAGGTTCAATACTTTATCATTACTTTAACAAGTCAACATTACATTTACATTTAGGCATTAGGCAGACACTTTTATCTGATCCTTACTAACTAAATACCATCAGTCAAACACTGTTGGGAAGGGTTAATTTTATTTATTTATTTTATTTTATTCATTTATTCATTTATTTTGGGGGGTGGGGGGTGGGAGATTAACGCAAATATCTAAGTGGGCAGATTAAAAATTGCCAGTGACTCATTAGGTTAACATGTGTCTCGGATGTCCCCCCAAGGGTATCTATTAGTGCTTAAGCTGAAATTTCCCTCAGATACCTCGGATAATGCAGTATTAATTCTGTGTGAACTGTGGTAGTTCTGCATGAACTGTGCAAGAGATTGAGGATAAGGACTTGGAGAAGAACACAGGTGGAGACAGAAGAACCTTCTGTAGAGACTGTGGGAGGACTGGAGATGCTCACTGTGGGGAATATAGGCTAGAGGCTGTAGGCCGAAAAGCAGCAGTACCACTATTGATTGACATGGCAAACTGGAACAGAGTGGTTTGTCAGTCAGAGCAGGATCTAGTGATGGAAAATTTGGATCATTGTAGCGACTTGGTTCTTTGAATCTCGTTCATCAAAATGAACAATTATTTTTTTGAGTCATTTAGTTAATTTCGTTCTTTTGGGTAAAGGTGCCCCACCCCTCCCTCACGTGCAATGTAGCTGGCCATATTGCTGAATGTGTGTCGTGTTTTGGTTGAGCTGTCACATGGTAAGAGATGCTGATTGTAGGCCCACCATCACAGCAAACCCCCCCTTCCAGATTTGAGCTCGTATCAGGCAAAGAGAATAAATCTTGGCTTCTAGAGAGGCCGTTGGCCTGTGCCCCATCTCTGTGCTGGAATATGAAATGGAGTAGAATTAGGAATGGAAATGCGGTGAGCGGAACAAGCAGGTGATGTGAATTTTGATCTATAGTAGGTTACCTGGGTGAAGTGCCATCTCGTCAGGTAGTACTTTAACTCCTCAACGTACCACTTGGCAAGGGCCTCCCACTTGACAGCTGTGGATGAAAAGCTGAATTTATAGCTAGCCTGACGCAGGAATGCAAGAAACAGTTTTTTTTTTGTGAGTCTTTTCTGAGGTTTTAAGAATCTTTGGCCGATACCCCAGGTACTGTGCTTAGGCCAGGAAGAGGTGGCATTGTTTTTGGGTTCACCTTGAGTCCAGCCTTTTGGTGCTCATCCAGGACTTAGAGAAGACCTTGAACTGCCAGTGGCCTTGTTCTGTTTTAAAAGTGGTTTCAGCCACGAGTGCCACCTGCCTTTACCAATCCAGAATAGAAACAACGAGCTATTCCCATGTTCCCAGCCATTTGTCGAGATCATCCACTCTGGGAAGCGGGTAAGTGCTGAACTCCAAAATCTGATTTAGAGGGTGGAAGACATTGCAAAGTTTAAAGACTCAAGCAGGCAGGCAGAATACAAAATCCAAACAGCCCAGCAAGCATTCACTTCAAGCATGGGAGTAATACATAAACACATGTTTATTGCAGTTTTGTTTGAACAAATAGAATGAAGATTAGCCTTAATTATAGCATTTCAAAAACAAACTCACCAGAAAGTGACAAAGAAACTAAGCACAAACTAAGCAGAAACCCTATCACCAACTAGCTGTTTGGCAGTGTAATTGCTGACCGACCCAGACACACCAGCACACTAGTATAATTGCCTGGAATGCCATAGGCCATGACACAGAAACATAAATCAGCCTGCTCAAAAAAATATATGCATAGTAGCAGCTTCCAGTAGTGGGGCAACCTAGCAAAACAAAACATTGAATTCAAAACATTGAAAACATTGATTATGCAAGAATGGGCTGCCATCAGTCAGGATGTGGCCTAGAAGCATGCCAGGGCAAATTGCAGAGGTCTTGAAAAAAAAAGGGTCAACACTGATCATATTGACTTTTTGCATAAACTTAATGTAATTGTCAGTAAAAGCCTTTGTCATTTTTAACACTTCAGAATACCCTAGTAACATCTGAATAAATTCTGAGTAAAATGTAAATACAGTTAAACCTTGGATTGCGAGCATAATTTGTTCTGGATGTATTGTTTTAATCCAAAGTGCTCCTATATCAAAGCAAACTTCCCCATAAGAAATAATAGAAACTTAGATGATCCATCCACAACCCAAAAGTATAAATAAAATTAAAAAAGTATAAAGTAAAAATAAAACAAATTAACCTGCACTTTACCTTTGAAAAGAATCGTGGTTGGAGTAAGACGAGAGAGGAGAGGAGGAGGGGACCTACCGTGTAGGACAACTTTCACACGCGTGCGCGCACACACACCCTAATAGAATAACTCCTCTTTGACATCCTGGCATAATTTCTTAGGTTTGTTGATGGTGAAGCTGCCTTATGTCTGTTACCATCTGACTCTTCCTTTTAGGTATGCTGTCCTTAGCTAATGCTGCTGCAGGGATGGGAGTAAGACATTACAAAAGTCATGTGTTACTGTAATATATTGTTATTTTTTAGTAAGTAGTAAATACAAATGTTCTTTACTTTTGTTTGAATCATGCTTTAAACATTCAATTAAATTTTATTTGTACAGCACTTTTAACAATTATCATTGTCGCAAAGTAGCTTCACGCTACCCAAAGTTATATTATTTTACAAAATATTACTTTACAAAATTTCACGTGATATTGTTTATTGCCTGCAGCAAAACTATTTCAACCTAACTATCGCAGTAGTGATTTGATTAACTTTCTCTGAGGTGTCATCAAGGTGTCAAAGTTTCCACTTAGTGGAAATTCCAATGCCATGGGCTAAATTAAAAAACATTACCCTGATATTTTGTTTGTTTTTTAATATATTGCGTCTTCTGCACTACATGTGCCCAGAATTAGTCAATGAAGCTCATTTGGTTTCTGTTCTGACAATTTGATAGTCTTGTCTGATAGTTTGGCTAGTCTTATTTACCATGGCATGAAAAAAGTATTTGCCTCTTAATTAATTTTTATTTTTTTGCATATTTGTCACACTTAAATTATTGAGATAATCAAAAATAACCTGAGTAAATACAAGCTGCAGTTTAAAATGATGCATTCTTTCATTAAGGTGTAAAACCTGTCTAAACCTAGCTTGCCCTATGTGAAAAAGTAATTACAAAACACAGAATTACACAATTTTTTTTTTTAATTTACGCACAATTATTTTTGACAGTGATTTTATTCCATACTAAAGCTGCTGCATAGTCACCCAAGGCCTCAAGGATTACTACAACTTAAACAACTTGTTCATGCACCTCCTATATCTCCAAATGCCTCCTGTCACCTCTCTGACCCAATCCTTCACAGCAGAACTCTCGTTAAAGAAAACACGAGAAGGCTTATAAAGACAAAGATAAATCAATTTCACAGAATATCTAGTTATAATAAAGTTAAAGATATGAATAACGATGTATACCACAAGAGTGTGTGAAAGACTGTTTCTGGAATTGATAATGATCGGTAAAAGCTGCGTGTTGTTTCATATATAAAAAGGTTTGATATTTTCAAGGGTTTTAAATTGGCATTCTCAGGAGAAACTACACATTTGGAGTAAAGTGACAATGTGGGCAGCACACAGAACTTTTTTTTACTTTATGTTGGTTAGTCTAAAACAAACTGTTTTATTAATGTATTTATTTATTTTTCTAATTATAAATTATATAATTCACACAATACATTTTTTTATTCTTTTAATTTCTTAATCTTAATCCATATTGCAGGATGACATTAAAATGTTTGGCATGTTCTGGAGAAGAATTTCCTTGGTTTGACTGTTCATTCATCAGTATGATCTTAGCCCGAAAATATGCAAATCTGGATGATAATGTATTTTTGTGTAAACACATAAAAATCATCTGATCGAAGCAGGTCTTAGTATTAGGCAAATTCCATTGATTTTGACCAAGCTCGACCTACCTCTATACTTTGGTATACTGAGGAGTCATCTAATTAATTGCAAGGTGCCCAGGTCATGGACTTTAACATTTAACATGCACAATAAGACCTGTATGGTCTGAGATGAAACTCTCGCGTTTTATATTTCGCTGAGGATTGTGTAGTTTGACATTGGGGTGAATGTGCTGGGACGTCCATACATGGGATGATTGGCAATTATCTTAAATGCCAATCTTGTGAATAATCATTCTCACTGTAGAACGTTGATCTTCTTGTTTGATAGTTTTGTTTGTCAAATTGTTTTATGAACCTTTCCAGATGGATTTGCAGCAACAATTGTTTCTCTGTCACCATTGTTTATGTCTATCCCATTTGTTATTGTTAACACACACCCGAATGCTGCCAAAACGTCTGCTTTTATAGAGATCTGGACACCTGCTGATGATTAATTAATCAAGACATGATGATTAGCAGCATTTGGCTGCAACTTACTCTCATAAATCCTGTGGAAGCAGTAAGGGGGTATTTACTGTACTGAACTGTCATATCACCTGCATTTCTTTTCTTTTCTTGTTAAATAATGACAGAAAATATACAGTGATCTTTATTATGTTTGCACACAAAAACATATTAAAAATGTAGTAATAAAAGGCAGATCAAAAGTTTTAACATGCACGATTTTTGATAATGTAATGTAAATACTGGAGAAAATGTAAAAACTTCTGCGCTCGGGACATAATCGTAAGGTCAAGCACTTTTAACTGTGATGGTTAGTCACTCTTTTGTAAATCTGTTGAGTCCATGTCAATAATCACAGGTGGTAATACCATTAGGAAAAAAACTTAATTACGTCAAACCATCTTACTAAGATTTATTCTGAGAACAGTAGAATCTATACTAGGCTCTGTTGAAGGGCACAGTCACTCAGGATACACTCTAGCGCTAATGAAGTCAGTGACTCTCGCTATGCTTATGTCCATACTGAAAATGTATATATTAATTCCTCATAGCGTTTTAATAACCAATATTAATGTATGCACATTAGGCACTTATAAATAAAAGATGCAACGTAATGACTTTTAAATGCAATTACATGGTGCAGGGGAAAAGGCGAAAGGGAAAGAGTCTACTTTAGGGCGGCAGCTCAGCCTGTGGGCTCTGACGTAGCTGCACTTCCTTTCCGCTGTAGAATGAGTTGTTGTTCTTAAAATGGCGCCGTTGGACCTGGACAAGTATGTTGAAATTGCAAGACAGTGTAAATATCTTCCAGAGAACGACCTAAAGGTGGGTTAAACTTTCGCACATGTCGAGTGTTTTATTTTGACCTTACAGCTATTTAAAAAATGAAAATTTAAGCATGGGTAAACCTGGCAACTGCTGTGTATTAGCTACAGGATTAGCTAGCTAACCGAGCTAACAAAATGCTAGGGTAGGTTAGTCTCGTAGCATTATTTTCCCCACTCGTATTCTTGTATAATACCGCCTCTAAAGCGTATGTATATAACGCGCTCGTTAGCTTATTGGATGTTGTTCGGGAGTAGCCAATCTCACCACAAGGGCGGAAACACTTTTATCCAATCCAAAGTAAGTGGTGGGCTTTCGCGGAATATGGTTAGGGAAAACTAGCAAGTTAGTCCGCTAAAACGTTATTCTTTTTGATAATTGATAAAATTATTCCTGTTGGGCCATTCCGTTGCATACACACAAAATAACGACTTACTTTTGACAAAAGTAAAGTGTTGGATCTAGAACTTCGTGTCCAGCCTTACCTATTTTTAAATACCTAGTCTACGTTAGCTAGCTAACATTTGCTAATAATGCTACAAGACGAATCAAAATGCTGTCTCCTTATCATGACTTTGCATACATAGTCATGCACCTGCAAAGATTTGTTAGCATTGTCGATTTTAGTTACACGTAACGTTAAGCCAGTTGTTTGGTTTTAGATTTCTAAGTAGCTAGCTTTGGCTGCATAATGGACTACTGACACACCTTCTTGTCACCTTTCTCATAAACAGAATCCCTGACCGAAGTCGGTAAACATTTCCGCTATCAAAATAAATACATTAAAATCATTGAAACTTTAGACATTTTTGTGTTTAAATGCGACCATAAGTAGAACTGAACACTTTTTATATATACATTAAATAATCTGCTACAGTGGGATATTGGTAATTCAAAAAGTTGTTGTTAATATCATATTCGCGAGATGAACGCACCATAGTGTCGTAAATACAACTCTGGAGGTCATTTTTTTCAATTAATATTAATAGGTGTGACGTCTAAAGCAGCTGGTAATGCGTTCATGACCAAGTAGGAACTGGGAAATTTCTGACTGTCCTAGTTAGAAATATCTCATTTTTAATGCAAAACCGCGTATGAGAAACAATGACAAGCGTGATAGTAAACAAATTAATTAACAAAGAGGGTCAGCGGTCTAAACAGTTGTATATTAAGAATCTTTACAGCTTTGAGATTTGTGGACAGCTTAAAAGCAATGATTCATGATACAGAAAAATTATACGGTAATGTTGTTGCTTTGAAATCCAAATATAATAGAAACTAACCAACACATCTTTTGTAAAGAAAAGTTAGATATTGTACAGCAAAAAGGTAGACAGATTTTTCTCCCAAAACATTACAGTATAAAGACAGTCTCAAAATAAATGAACAGTTTTTTTTTTTCCAATTTCAAGACCACAAAAATAACAATGTTTCAATTGCGAACTTTAAAATACTTAATCACAAACAAGCCTAGAGATGTTTTAAAGACAGTGTTCAAACTAGTTACCATTTAGTATTTAGAGGACATTTTCTCCAGCAATTAAATATGTATGGGATAGAAGAAAATGTCCTTCTGAATACGTTATCTGATTTTTTGTTCTTGTTTAATGTGCAGGAAGTAGGACAAATCTTTCCTACTATGGTGTTCATTTAAAGATAGAAGGTAGTGAGAAGGTGGTTCCGTATTACTAATAAATGACACAATTTCTTTTTTAAATGAATGCTATTCATGAAACAGCAAAGTATCTTGGTGTTACAGAGATATTGTAATCAGAAAGAAATTTAGAGTAGGACAAAAAGAAATTGAATTTGTAACTGATTTACAAAACGTATGTTATCATGGCAATTTAGGGGAAAAAGACAATGCTAACCTCAACGGCATCATGCCAACAGATATTCATAAAGAGGAATCAACATTTAAAGCAAGTGCAGCATACATCAGCCTGGAGATACTGATAACACTGGTTAATAGGACTCTCTCTTTTAAAGTCAAGTATTTATGCAGCCACATATTAAGTCTTTTTGGATTTTTCTTCACAATGGGATTGAACTCCAAATTATCTTCAGTTTCATCTTCAGTTTTAATTACAATATCAAAGTATGTTACTTGTGATTTTTACAGGATGTCGTAAAGATGGTTGTCTTTACAAAATGGGTAGTAGTTCACATTTATTTATATTTGAACACAGAACAGAAGCTGCAGAATATGTGTTGATCAAATTGATTGTAGGAGAAGAAAAAGAACAGTGTCATCAGCTACCTGATTTACAATGATTCTATCATTATAAATCAGGTGAATTATCTTTGACATCACATTCAAGAATGAATGTGGAGAGCACTTGGACAGCTAGTAAAAACAGATAGGGGGAGACTGGACAGCCTTGATGAACACCAAAAGATAACTGAAATGCCATGCTTTAGGTTGATTGATGAATTACCATTTGTACCACCTTGCAATCCCTTATACTTTTCCACATTTTGTCAGGTTACAACCACAAACGTAAATATATTTTATTGGGAATTTGTGATCAACAAACACAAAGTGGCACATAATTGTAAAGTGGAAGAATGTTTTTTTTTTTATTATTAAAAAAAAAATCTGAAAAGGGTGGCATGCATTTCTAATCAGCCCTATTTACTTTTATACCCCCAACTAAAGTCCAATGAAACCAATTGCCTTCAGAAGTCACCTACTTAATTAGGTGACCTGTGTGTACTGTAATCTCAGTATAAGTACAACAGTTTTGTGAATCCCAAAGAGGTTGGTTATAGAACGTTAGTGAACAAACAGCATGATGAAACCCAGGGAATACACCAGACAGGTCAGGGATAACATTGTGAGGTTTAGAGCAGTGGCCAAAAGTTCGGTTCATCATGATTCACTGCGGGTTTTGGCACAGTGATTAAGTTTCCATCTTTCCGTGCGAAAACTTAAACATGTTTGCCAAACGTTTAATTTTTTTTAAACATTTGGCGGTCCTCGCGGATGCTTGAGGACCTTGCAGAACTTCCAGCGACTCATGTTGTTATTTTATTTTATTTTATACAATCTACAGGAAAGTTGTATTTGTCAAGCTCTAAGCTGTTCCCAATTACTAACTAAGCACAGGCTGCTATGTTTTAAGGTGACGTGTTGCACATGTTGCTTGCCAATAAATACAGTTGTCAATTCATGATATTCCTCTTTTTTCAATACTTAATTTACATTGTTGTTAGATATAGTTTAATAAATAATGATATATAATAAGGCTTCAAATAGACCCTGTAATCGGTGATCGGTATCTGTGATTGGTCCCCAAAATCCTGATCGGAGCACCCCTATAAAAAATAATCCCAAACTTTGAACACCTCTTAGAGCACTGTTCAATCCGTCATCCGAAAATGGAGAGGGTACGGCACAACTGCAAACCTACCAAGACATGGCTGTCCACCTAAACTGACAGGAGAGCATCTATCATGGTCCATGGTAACTCTGGAGGAGCTGCAAAGATCCACAGCTCTTGTGGGAGAATCTGACCACAGGACAACTACAACCCCTGGCAAAAAGTATGGAATTACTACTCTTGAAAATGTTCATTCAATTGTTACATTGTGTAGAAAAGAAACTAATCACAGACATGCCACAAAACTATTTTCATTTAACATTCCAACCTTCTGGGTTAAAAAAAAAAAAAACATAAAAAAATGAAAAGGAATGAAAACTGGAGTCAATTGCAACTGTTTTTACAGATCAAGCAGAGAAGAAAAATTTGGAATCACTCAAATCTGAGGAAAATATTATGGAATCATTAAACAAAAACGCTGCAGTACACCATTAGTACTTCGTTGCACCACCTATGGATTACTACTATACCTACTGTAATACAGCTTGAAATCTCTGAGACATGGATTTATTTATCGACAAACAGTATTCATTAATCCAGCTCCAATTTTCTCTTAATGCAATTGCCAGATCAGCTTTGCAGGTTGGAGCCTTGTCATAGACTATTGTCCTTAATTTGCACCATAGATTTTCAGTTGGATTGAGGTCCGGACTTTTTGTAGGCTATGCCATTTGAAAGAATGTTTTCACAACTTTTGCCCATGGCTGGATGCGTTATCATCAAACATCTTTTCAACTGATGGAATAAGAAGTGTGTCCCAAATATCAATATGAACTTAGTCATTACAACTTCAATAAATGTACGTCAAATCCCCCCTACATTTACCGAGCATGCAACCCCATATCATCAATGACTATGGACATTTTCGTGTTTTTTTTTCAGACAGTCATATTTATACATATTTAATTGGAGCGACACCAAGCAAAAGTCATCATCACCCTTCCCAATGCAGATTCGTGATTCATCACTGAATATCACTTTCGTCTAGCCATCCACAGTCCGTGATTGCTTTTCTTTCCTACTGTAAATTATCTTTTTTTCTGTTTAGGTGTTAGTCATGATTTTCATTTGAATTTTCTGTATGTAAATTCCATTTTCTTTAGGCAATGTCTTCTAGTTTAGTTACAGACATTGAATCAAGTTTCCACCCATTTGTTAATTTTTGTTGTGCATTTTTTGTTTTAAGGCATATTGAATTAAGTTTTCTATCTTGATGCTTTGTTGCCTTCCTTGGTCTACCAGTACGCTTCCCTTTTACAACTTTCCTATTTGATTTGTACTTTGTTCCCAGTCAGCAGTGTCTAAAATCTGCACCATCAACATCTTTTGCAACATTTTGTGATGATTTACCCTCTTGAAGTGTTTCTTAAAACCAGAAGGTTGGAATGTTAAATGAAAATAGTTTTGTGGCCTGCCTGTTTAGTGTCCTTTCCTACACATAATTTTCCAATAATGGTGATTTCCATACCTTTTGCCATGGGTTGTATTATTTATGCACTCCACAAATCTAGCCTTTATTTGATTGTGGAAAGAAAAAAGCCATTGTTAAAAAAAAAAAAAAAAAGTTCTGTTTGCTATTTGCAATAAGCCATGTGGTGGAAGAAGGTGCTCTTGTCAGATGAGACCAAAATTTTAACCTTTTGGCCTAAATTCAAAATGCTATGTGTGGCAGAAAACTAACACTGTGCATGGTAGTGGCAGGATGACGTTGTGGGGATGCTTTTCTCCAGCAGGGACAGGGAAGCTGGTCAGAGTTGATGGAAAGATGGATGGAGCCAATACAGGACAATCTTTATAAGCAAACTTGTTAGAGTCTTCAAAAGACTTGGGTCGGAGGTTTACCTTCTAGCAGTGTTCGATAACAACCTTAAACAGAGGTACAACTGAATGGTTTAGATCACAGCATATTCATGTGTTAGAATGGACCAGTCAAAGTCCAGACCTAAATCCATTTGAGAATACGTTGCAAGAATTTAAAATAGCTGTTTCCGGACATTCTCTATCCAATATGACTGATTTTTGATCCCAATAAAATACATTTACCTTTGTGGTTGTAATGTGACAAAATGTGGAAAAGTTCAAGGGGTATGAATACTTTTTCAAGGCACTACATTTACAGTGTTTCCCCAATGCAGTGTTTCCCACTGTTCTGAAATATACTTGCGGTAGTAGTCGGTGGAAGAAGAGCCCGCTTACTTTGAGAGACTGTTTTGCTTTGCAGAGCATGTGTGACTGTCAAAATGCCCTTCTTATTCTTTTTATGGCAGCCGGCATCTGTTGCATTTACCCACTCTCAGTATCTTGCGGTAGCAGAATAGAGAGGTGGGTGAACGTGAGGGGGAACTGTCTGCTGCTCAATCACGGATGACATCGTTCAGATAGATTTTTAAAAAGTGCAGGCAGATATATTTGGGCAGCCATCAATATACTTGAGAGATTTATTTCAGTTTTTATTTTTCATTACTTTCCCGTCGAGTCAGAAGGTAACACACACTTGTTTTGTATTTAGTATTTGGTAGCATTTACTTTAAATTGTTTTAGTTTGGTCAGATGTTCCGTGTAGCCTTACAAAAGCTTCCTAGAATAAGTTGCTGGATTTTATTTTGGTGGTTTTGGAGCAGTGGTTAAGCAGCCTTTCAGTTTAGTATATAAATACTTTTTTACCCGTTTGTAACCTAGTGTCTTCAAAAGGTCCTTTGCCTCTGTTATTTGATTTGTAATTTTCGTATAAAAGTATGTTCAGCACTAGAAGACAATAGTATGATGGTTATGTTGTCCCATGGAGTTTATACTTGCATATTATTGTTTGTACAGACAAATGTGGTACCATTTGAAAGTTGCTCCCAAGGATGAACCTTACTTATGGAGGTCCACAATTATTTTTCTGCAGTCTTGGCTGATTTCTTTTGATTTTCCCATGATGTCAAAGAGGCACTGAATTTGAAGTTAGGTCTTAATTTATTGATGGGTACGGCAATGTACGATTGACTCAAATGATGTCACTTAAATTATTAAAGACTTTAAACCCCAACATAATTTTCTGGAATGTTTAAAGGCACTCTGCCTGTAAACTTCTGACCCATTGGATTTGAGATATAGTGAATTATGCCCCCCAAGTATATGTAAACTTCTGACTTCAATAATTTCTAAAAAAAAAAAAAAAAAAAAAAAAAGATCAATAAAGTTATTTTCCAGGTAATCAACAGCCTTATAAAAATCTAAAAATAAATAAAACTATTGTCAATGGGATTGATGAGATGAGGGTGGTCCACTAAATCCAGAACTAATCTAACACCGACAAGAATAAGAATCAATTCCTTATAGTCATTATTAAGCTAGTAGATAGCACACCAATTAAAAGTATTAAAGTAGATGTTTTGGGGATTTTGTCAATGTTGATGGTAGGCTTTCAGTTTCAGTCCTTGAGAGAATGCACTGAAAAGGTCTCGGAACTTTAAACAGTCTTATGAAGTTCTGTTTTTCTATTATTCTATTTTTTACAAATGGGGTAAAATCGTTTGTGATGTATTGTTTTTCTTTTCTGTGGCCATTGATGTATTGCCACACTGACTCTAAAATCTTTTTTTGTTTTTTTGTATATATATATTTTTTATTTTAAGACTTTAAAAATTTTTGCATTTGTGTTGGTAAAATGTTGCCTTCCTCTGTTGTCCTGGTGGTGTTGTGTTCTAAATAAGTCTGAAGAAAAAAGGGCTCCAGATGGTGACTGAAATGGCCAGCTAGTGTTTGTTTGTGATTAAATTTGTGAACCTAACACTTTTTTCAGTAATTGCATGAATTTACATGATTAGCTAAACTGATAACTGCATCAATGTAGTGTGAAAATACTGTGATACGCAAAATTTAGTTTTCTAAATTTATAACAAGCAGCCAACAGAACAGGAAAAGTCCCATTATGCACAGCCTCAAAGTTACTTGGAAATTTACCTTGGGTTTCTCGCTTGACATGCAGAAGGCCCAGGTTCAATTCCCAGCCAATCCGGCATAAAACCAGTGACATTTGTTGAGTGTGGATCGGACGGTCTGCTGTGGCAGCAAAAAAATATTTAAAAATAAAATAAAGAAGTAAAATACTTCAATGCATACATATTACAGTGCATAACACTGAAATTACAAAAGCACCAACACCTTACTATGCTGGTGATACTCAGGGTGTCTCTGTTAATATATGAAGGCTGTACTGAAAATAATGCAAAAGTGGGTATAACCTTTTTTTTTATAAAATGACATGGGTTGTTCAAATTGCATATGCTGGTAAAGTTACTTTGTACAAAGGTTCTACTCAGTTACAAGAGATGCATTTGTGCCAATGTTCAGTAGTACCTTACCAAGAGTTACTCTACCAAGATGTACAATAAAAAAAGTTATGCCCACTTTTGCACTTTTTTTCAATAGAACATCATTTATAATAATATATTGGCCAGCCATAGCATACTGCTAGTAGGTGGTTTTGGTCATATCTTTCAGTCCTACTTCAGATCAGGGCGACTGCTGCTGTAAAGGACTAATTATTATATAAGTATATAAGCAAATATTAAGTTAATTAGCTTGATTTGTTTTAGGGTATTCTTAACATTTGTTAAGATGTAACATAATGTAACATGCACAGAACCTGCATTAATTACTTACTTGGTGATTTATTTAAAAATAAATAATTTATTTATTTTATTTAAAAAATAAATAAATAAATAAATGTATTCCATGTGAAATGTCAGGAGGCCTCCCAACTGACCATCTCAGGCTGGCATAATACTTTTTGCAAATAATCTACTTATTCCCAAAAATAGCAAAATGTCAGGCTTTTGTCTACATTGGTTTCTGATATATAAAGATTTCATATAAAACTTAGTCTAAACACATTCAAGGTAGACCTGGTCAAACATGGATAATGTAAGAAAAAGTGGTCAATGAAGATTAAAAAATAAGGCTTTTTTATTATTTTTTTTTTTTATTATTATTATTTTTTTTTACAAGAGCTCTTTCAAGCAACTGAAACTGTGTAATTCATAACAGAATGTGAGTTATTGTCATCAGTTCATTCAAATTTTTTTTTTTACAATTAACCATTTGTTTGCATTTGCAGAGATTGTGTGATTACGTATGTGACCTACTACTAGAGGAATCAAATGTACAGCCAGTATCAAGTCCAGTCACTGTTTGTGGTGACATCCATGGACAGGTAACCACAATAAATATATTGTATTAACATCATGCTTAGATTTTTGTTATGGATTTTATTTGTGGTTTTAATGACACATGGCTAACTCCCTCTTCTCTGCACCCTTTAGTTTTATGACTTATGTGAACTTTTCAGAACTGGGGGACAAGTACCGGACACAAACTACATTTTCATGGTATGATGATGAACCAAATAATAGCAATGTATTACTTTAGTCAATAGTCCATGAGTAGATTTATTAGAATTTGAAGAAAAGTGGTCATCTTTTACTGAGTTACTGTATTTTCTGGATAACTGAACAATTTTTTTGGAACTAATAAATACAGTAACCTATATTTCTATGTGCCATATTTGTTTGCAGTTTCACAACAAATGCAAACACTCAATCTGTCAGTGATCAAGCTTGACCACCACTGGGCTTTTCTAAGGGCATAAGTTGCTCATTTGTGTGGGACCTGTGCTTTTCCTTATTTATCAGGGCCATATGTCCGTACTGTATATGTATACGTATATGTCAGTATGGTTACTTTTGTCAAACTCCTTAAAGCCTTCATTTTGCTCACATATTAAATTTTTTATTTTAAATGTAAAAAAAAATATTTATGAACCTGACAGTATCTTGTGCTGATGTTACCTTAAATGTCATCCCTTAGTTTCTGTGTCCCTTCAGTTATGTATACCCCGCTGCCATTATGCATGTTAACTATATAAGATTATTCTATTTATAATATCTAAAATATATTATATTATAAGATTATATAGGGATTTTAAAGGATAATTTATGACTCTTTTACTTTTCAGGGTGACTTTGTTGACAGAGGGTATTACAGTTTAGAGACGTTCACATACTTGCTAGCACTTAAAGCAAAGTGGCCAGACCGCATCACACTGCTACGTGGGAATCATGAGAGTAGGCAGATTACACAAGTCTATGGCTTTTATGGTTAGTATTTAAAATTGTTATTTTAAATAGCTATTAAGCTGCAATTATCATTATTATCGTTACTATCATTATTATTGTTATGATTTCTTTCTATAGATGAGTGCCAAACTAAGTATGGAAATGCCAATGCTTGGCGATACTGTACTAAAGTGTTTGACATGCTGACTGTTGCTGCCGTAAGTACAGTGTTGTCCTTGTTTACTTTAAATAACTGGCTATTTTAAAATTCATTGTAACTCTTTAATAGATTTTTCCTGACACAACTCTAGGTAAAGGGTATTGTTTTTTCACTAACATTAGGCTGATGGTAAACATGGTCAGCTGTTGGCTTGAGAGGTATCACTTTATGTAAAAGAAGGCAATGTTAATTAACTAAATGTACCCGACTGTGTACTAAAAGCTTAGTCTGGCTTGCTAGAGTAAAGATTACATGAGGGCAAGTTTTCTCCCTATGATGTAAAATGGAAAGGTAGCACGCTAAGTATAACGTACAATCCCTTCTTCTACACACCAAGTAGAGCCATTGATCAGGGGTAAAATCTAGTTAATTTTGTAGCTCTGATCAGCCATAAACAAAATAACACAAATGGTTTAGAGGCAGTTTGGAATAACTTGGAAGCAATTATAAGGTTACAAAGTTTTGCTTAAGATGACAAGATTATCAGATGTGTTTTCTTGCTGAAAGTGCTTCTGTGACTGATCATGAATGTGGGATTTGGATCTGACATTTAAAAAAATATAGAGCTGAATTCGGAAGTTTACGTACACCGTAGCTAAATTCACAATTCCTGACATTTACTCCTAGTAAACATTCGTGTCTTAGTTTAGTTAGGATCAATACTTTATTTTAAGAATGTAAATTGTCAGATTAGTAGTACAGGAAGATTTCGGTTTATATTCCTTTCATCACATTTCCAGTGCGTTGGAACTTTACATAAACTTTAGTATTTGGCAATATTGCCTTTTATTTGTTTCACTTGGGTCAAATGTTTCGTGTAGTAAGCTGCCCATTCATCCTTACAGAACTGGTGTGACTGAATCAGGTTTGTAGACCTCCTTACTCGCACACACTTTTGGTTTTTCCCACAGATTTTCTATTGATTGAGGTCAGGGCCACTCTAATACCTCAACTTTATTGTGCTTAAGCCATTTCGCCACAACTTTTGAAATATTCTTGAGTTATTGCCAATGGGAAGGCCCATTTGCGACCAATATTAAACTTCCTGGTTAGTGTCTTGACATGTCCCCACAATATGATGCATCCACTCTTGTGCTTCGCAGGTAGAATATTGTTCTTTGTCTTGCAAGCCTCCAGACAATGAGGGTCATTGTAGTCAAACAGTGCTTTTTGTTTTGTTTTTGTTTGTTTGTTTTTGTCAGAGGACACATCTACAAAAAGATTTTTGTCCCCATATTCAGCTGCAAACTATGGACATGGATAATTTTACCCAGGTCTCATGGTGTTTATACTTTTATACTTGTGTAGTATTGTTTGTAAAGATAAACATGGTACCTTCAGGCATTTGGAAATTGTTCCCAAGAGAAAAAAATAGGTTGTCCCTGATTGTTTTCTTTTGGTATTGGCTAATGTTGGATCTTAGGTCTTCCCATGATAGCAAACAAAATGTTTGAAGATAGGACTTAAAATACATCCACAGGTGTACATTAAAAGCTTCAAAGCCATAATATAATTTTCTGGAATTTAACAACAAAAATAACATGAAATCTGTGGAGGTGTTAAAAAGTCAGTTTTAATGACTTCAGCCCAAATGTATGTAAACTTTTGACTTTAACCTTACAATAAATACATTGTAACATATCTCCAGTCTACT
Organism: Clarias macrocephalus; assembly: GCA_011419295.1. Taxonomy (NCBI): domain Eukaryota; kingdom Metazoa; phylum Chordata; class Actinopteri; order Siluriformes; family Clariidae; genus Clarias; species Clarias macrocephalus. The sequence continues at coordinate 110,216 of JAAGKR010001582.1, forward strand.
GTATATAATATCAATGTTGTATTGCTAATTACTTGTTTCACTTGCTTTTAGTTGATAGATGAGCAGATCCTTTGTGTGCATGGTGGCCTTTCCCCTGATATCAAGACTCTGGACCAGATTCGTACCATTGAGCGGAACCAGGAAATCCCCCACAAGGGGGCATTTTGTGATCTTGTCTGGTCTGATCCAGAAGATGTAGACACTTGGGCTATCAGCCCAAGGGGTGCTGGTTGGCTCTTTGGTGCCAAAGTCACCAACGAGGTAACTATTTATTTAATTAGTTTTTTCCTATCTTTAAAGTATAGTACACAGTTAATTTTACTCGGTGGTTTTCAGTCCTTCTTCTGGACTCAGCACATTTTTTCCACCACCTGATTCTGACTTTTATCATAAATTTTTGGCCTTTCCTCCACCATTTATTGGGCCCAATGTTTTAAAACATATCTATTAAAGCATTCAGTAAACACCGCTTACAGCCATTCTGACAACTCTTACTGTACACTATAAATTTTTCAACTCCTGTAAGAGGTTGCGTTGAAACCTTCTTTAAGATCTGGTTATGTCGATGACCAAATTAATTTCAGACTAATTTAATTATAGATTAATTGATGACATGACATGTTTTTCATGCTTACAAGCCTCTGACATGTAGACATTACTTTTTACTGGACTGATGATAGGAACAGCTTCATGATCAAAGTCTGGGAGTATTTCAGTCTTTCCTTGGCTAAAGGACATTGTGGTGTGGTCAAGGGCACGAATGTGGCTAATTAGTTCCTGTTTGTCACTGTGTGCCAACTTTATAGTTCCAGTTCTCCTTAGTGAACTTTTTTAACAAGTAAATTCTGCAACACTCACTTCTTGCCGGTTTTCTGAATGCTCTGTCTTTCCCACCCTGCCCTGCTCTTCTCTGTATTATTGCATGTAACTCGCATAACTCGCAGCAACACACAGACACTAATTAGCCACATTCTCCCCAGGTGAGCATCCTTTTTCATTTATGTGACTCTCATGGCCTTCAGTCATCATCAGTCTAGAGGTGTCAGAATGAGCTTGACCATGCTGCTGCCACCACAGATTCTCAGTTTTCTTAATATTTCAAATTACCTACCATATTTAAATTTTAAGTACAGTTAAACATTGGCTTGTGAGCATAATTCGTTCCGGATGCATGCTTGTATATCAAAACATTGATATAAACAGTGAATTTCCCCATAAGAAATAATGGAACCTCTGATTTATTCCACAACCCAAAATATTCATATAAAAATAATCAATACAAACTACGAAGTAAAACATAAAACAAATTAACCAGCACTTTATCTTTTAAAAAGAATCCAGACAAAGCAGTGTGAGTGTGTGTGAGAAGCTGAAGTAAGACGAGAGGAGGGAGGGGATACTGTGTAGAACGACTCTCTCCCTGTGGAAACACTGCTCTGTCGGGAAACTTTTAACTATAAATCTATCTTTAACAAGGAACCTAGTTAATAACACTTGCCCTTGCTTCATGCACATGTGGTCACAATGTTACAATAAACAGTACACACACGCACGGATATTGACTACACGACTGACGCATGTGTACTGAGACTGAGCATGGGGATCGATTACCCGTGCAAGAGCGCTCACTATTGTCTCAGTTGTGATGACGTGACACTGGACAGACGGCGCATTCGTCCTACTCATATATCAAGCCCTCCCTTGTTTATTCAGTTAATTAATGTATTTTTTTATTTACTTTTGCTCGCCTTGCAAAACGCTTGCTAGACCAAGTTACTCGCAATTTACTCTTCCACTGAAATTATATTTTATTGCTGCTACTTTGCATATCATTAGTTGTAGATTGCTTTACTTGTTTTTAGATGTTTATATTTTTAACTCTTGTATGAGCAGGAAAGTTTATTAAAACACATTTTGCACATAAAACAGACTAAAATAAAGCTGATTTTTTTTTTTTGAAGAAATTTGCATTTGCGTCTGAAGCATTTTCAGTATATGAATGAACGAACAGAGCCAAACTGAACTTGGAGTCGTTCAAAACTTGGTGGAAAACCTGCTTGGCCAGTGGACAGCCAAGCACAGCAAGTTTGTTTAATAATTTATTTAATCATAAATTAAGGTAAAGTGAGGTTTAATGTCTATTTAATAATATTATTAGTACCAGTCATTGACAGAAAAAAAAGTTTGTAGAAATAGTAAAGGTTAAAGCTAAAATTAAACTGATCAGCTTTAATGTAGTCAGTGTGGATATTATTTCAAGTTGAAGCCCATATACATGTCTGATTTTCTGTATGGCAGAACTCTCTGCCTAACTTAATACAAAGAAATAAAATTGTGTAAGGTTGCGTATCTTGCACCTTGTTTATGCCAGGTTGTACTTCTTTCATCGTTGGTCAACTACACTTCCTGTTCGGCAATTTGAGAGTGAATCACCGATAGGAAATCGGAAAAAGAAATCGGATACCGATTTCGGCACTTAACCGCTTTTACTCAACATTCTGATTTGAACGCATAAACCTCAATTTGGGTATTTTACATGCCTTTACCTTGGACTGCTATGGATATGTTTGCTCTAATGACCCGTGTTTATCTCGCTTCATATTACTGCGTATTGTTAGCGCCATGTTTTCAGAACATTTGAGACAAACTGGTGATCTGTCTATTCATCTTTCAGCTTGTCTACTTTTTAAAGATTTGGGCGCCTTGTAGGTGGATCGCCTCATTTCTGTGCCTATTCCATACTTCTATGTATACCATGTAAACTATCTTGTTGCTTGGCACTCTTGAGTAAAGCATATAGCCACGCCCAGGAATGCTCTTTATGACCATGTTTATGGTCTTTTAGACGAGCCCTAATTTCAACATTGTAAAGTTTTAAAAACAGCACTTTTTTCATTACCTGAATTAGACACATTTCCCACCCCAAGATGATAAGAAAGTAGGCCAGAAGTTGAACCTGGCCAATCTGGCAACACCACACACACAGCTTTACAGCATAATTTTCTAGAATACCGTGCTTGTCCCACATTATGTACTATGCCCATTAAGTGTGCATGCCTGTCCATAAAAGTTCGATGCAGTTCTGGGTTGAAAGTTATTAGGGTTGACCTAGAATCCCAACCTGAAGGCTATGAACAACATTCCGATTCTGGAACAGTTTAAAAAATGTCACTAATTTTATGAAGTTTGTTGTGAGTCCCCCCCCCCCCCCCCACAATCATCAACAATCAGATGTCATAGAGCAAGTTTTTTTTCTTTCTCAATTTGCCACATTTCCTGCTCTAAATATGGTATCCTGGGTTTTTGAAACTGCACATTTTTTAATAATTTCTTCATAAATTTCACCTCTAATTTAATGTATTTATTAGTGTGTATTCCTAGTGTATATTGAGCAAATAGAACAGAACAGTAAATAACTGAGAACAGTAAACATCTTTTACTACAGTTGTAGACAGATTGTTATTTGGACATGTTCTAGACTGCAAATTTCTGACATGATTTTCAGTAAAAACCATAATGTTTTTTTGATGGATAAAAAAACAATAATAAATGCATCTAACAAGCAATGTAAACTGTATTTGTGTAAGACAATACAAATGTGTATATATATATATATATATTTTTTTTTTGCAGTTTGTTCATATTAACAACTTGAAGCTGATCTGCCGTGCACATCAGCTGGTTCATGAGGGCTACAAGTTCATGTTTGATGAGAAGCTTGTAACCGTGTGGTCAGCCCCCAACTACTGCTATCGTTGTGGCAACATTGCCTCAATTATGGTGTTCAAGGATGTGAATACACGGGAGCCCAAACTGTTTCGTGCCGTGCCTGATGCAGAGCGCGTCATTCCACCCAGAACCACAACACCCTACTTCCTCTGAGGACGAGGTCGATGTCCACTGTGGTCCACCCTCCCCTCTTTTCATCTTGGTCAACCTCTCTGTCTTTTTTAAGCCTAAAGTGTTTTTTTTTTCTTTCTTTTTTTCATTTTTGTAAGGAATGTGCATCCCCTCTCACTATCCCTTACCTTCAGATTAGATTATAAGGAACCCTGAGAATGTTACTAGCCCTTTTCATAGGAAGTGCAAGCTTGTCATGTTGGCAAGTAACCAATGCTTCACTTGGTGCTTTTTTTTTCTTTTTTCTTTTTCTTTTTCTTAAATCATATGTGGTACTACAAGTCCTAAAAAAATGTACACCACTTAGACCAAAAGTATGGGCCCTTAAATACTGGTGTACTCAGGTTGTTTAATTGGGTCATATAGTGAAGATTGAAGTGTGTAATAAAATTGCAGGAAGAGAATGAGGTTGGACCAGGTGATGAGACAGAGGAGTCTGATTATTTTGTACATTTAAATTTGTATTGATAATTTCATCTTTTTCAGATTTGTTGTATTTTATTATTGTAGAGATGGTGACCCACATACCAATTAAATATTGAAAAATAAACTCCTTTATTATTAATTTAAAAACGTACCCGCGTGTGTTTTGTCATATTATTTCCTTACCAGCGCTTGGACTTGTCTGATGGCTTGTGACTGCAGTCGCTCAATAGTTCAGGATTGAAATTCCTACCAGTTTTGTACCTGAGCCTCCAATAACCAAACATCTCATGTTATGCTAAACTTCTAGCTATGACTTCAAAACATTTCCTGCTATCGGTTATCACCCCAATGAGGATGGGTTCCCTGGCGAGTCTAGTTCTGCTCAAGGTTTCTTCCTATTTTCATCTCGCGGCGTTTGCTCATCAGGGACAATTTTGGGATATCATTTTGATTTGTGCACATATTTCATACTCGTATCTCTAATTTTATTTTTATTCTGTAAAGCTTTGCGATAATGACCTGAACTAATTTAAATAAAGTGAACCAAGCTGGTCGTAAGGTGGCGTACGTTAACATGAAAATGCGTCTATGCAAATATATGCTTGCCCCACCTCTTAACTGTGTGGTTTGGTTGGCAACCCTGACAACCAATTAAATGCTTCGCTTTATGGGACGTCATCGAGGTCGGCTGAGCAGCAAGTTAGTGTGAGAGCTGTTTTTCAATGGATATTGTACAGGAACGACAGAAGTCACCGACAGAGTGGCAGTCACAAATGCACCGACGGAACAAAAATCTTAATTTGGTCTTTGAAAGAAAAGCTAAATGAAGTAGCTCTTAAATGACGCTGACGAAATGAGTGTGCACTAACATTAGGATTTTACACAGCTACATCAACCTAGAAGGACGTTTTTCTCCCCCCTTGAGGGTTTGAAAAGGAAGATATAACACACAGGTGATGTAACGTTAACGGTTATCTACCGGCCTGTTTACACGGGAATTTCAAAGTGCGTTGATTATCTCAAATTTTATTCACATTTTTTTTTGCTTGTGTAATTGGATAAATTAGACTGGTTGGATACCTGTGCAGCTTTGCGTTGAACTGGTTACGCTTAGAAAGGGGCCGTCATATATAGATGAAGGTTGGGAAATTATTCTGTATTAAACCTGCACAAGCAGATAAAAAAATGTATTAGCTGCACAAAAACCTCGTACTTGTATGAGCGCACTAATTGCAGCGCAACGCGTAGAAGAGATTTGTCTAATTCAAGTGACTGAAATTCACTTCATTCGCCTTAAATCATGTCCAGTCTCCATATATCTTTTTGTACACATTTCTTCGCCTTAACTTGCATTTTTCATATTTGTCATATCCAGAACCTCAGGGGCATTGCCTCTCTGTGATCCCGTTACAGGCGAAATAAAGGAAAGGTATAGAAAGGTAAGTGCATTTTATTAATGCTCAGTTACAGTTTGGTAATCTCATCTCTTTGTTGGTTTGTACCCGGTATATCACTGTAGTAGCAGCTCGGACATGTGCGTTAAAACGGGTGCGTGACCATTTTGGCTAGATTGAGTTGAACTTTTCATGTACAGCTGCATGTGATTGTGTGTGTGTGTGAAAGGAATCGTGAATTTTGAAAACCCAGACAGCATCACGACATGTCAACGTCAGCACGGTACATTGTTGTACTAAATATGATAAAATATTTCGCTCCGTGAGGCACGACGCATGCATTGTTCTGTTATTTATAATGTAGCGTCATGGAGTTAATGAATCGTGGCGTGTTAGACCGTCATACTGTGTGCGGAGGTGATCTGCGTTTTAAACAGGAAGCGGTTCGAGATTTATCAATTGACTCCGTGACGTTTTCTTTAGTATTGTCGTATGCAGTTTGTGGTGTTCTGTTCTTAAAAAAAAATACATATTATAGATGTCAGCACGCTTCAGAAAACCTGAGGCTCACTGAAATAGTGCAGAATAACTGAATTGCTCAGGGTAGCACAATGTGTATGTGTGACAGCATGGCGTTAATGTTTTCTTTGACACCACTATAAAACGAGTTCCAGGCAGTGCGTGTAGTAGAGACTTTCCTTGAAGAAATCGTCCAGCGTGATTTAATGACGTCACCCACTCTGTTTTCTTTTGGTCAAAAAGATGAGTTTCACTTGTTAAACATTCATTCCAAAAATTTGTCCCCTTTTGCCCAAAAAACAAAAACAAACGAACAACAAGAAAAAAACCCTCTTCTGAGATGACACTTCATTTGATTTTGTAACCTGACTGTCAGGATTTGCTCTTTCAACCATGCATAAGACAAATCTGGTACTGATATTGTGCGTGAAGGCTTCAATCATCAATTGACAGCATAATCCATCCAAAAACTTTGGCAAACTGTATCATCTTGCGCAGTTTGGGATTTTCTCAGGGGAGGCTGGACTTCAAGTTTCTGTAGTTTCACTTTCCTGCCTGCAATTAAGGTGTGTTTTGAACCAGAAACATGCAACGCAGGTGTTTTATTGCTCATTGTTCAAACGTAGCAAGCAGTGAAAGTAGTCATTATACATTGGTTTCTTCAAGGTAGAAAACAGTGAAATATTTATCTGCATTGTTAGACATGTAATTTCACATAGTTATAAATAGTATTTTCTATTCATGAAGTTCCGCCTGTGAACTTTTTGGACTGGCACAAACACAGAATGAACAGCTGACGGACCAAGAGGAGATGGTTCCTATTTTTTTTATAATTAAAACATAAGCAGTGACTACACCTTAAATAACAATGCTATTCTTAGCCGTTGTCCCTGTCGTTAGCAGTTAGCAAAACACATTTGCATAATTTTCCATAAATAACTAATTTAGCAAACAGTTTTTAGTTTAAAATATAAATTAGGGATGTCACACCAAAGGATGATAATTTCACATTCAGTCCAGACCCCCGTGATCCTGTATACAGTATAAAACGGAATAGATGATGAATGAATGAATGAATGAATGAATGAATGAATGAAAGAAAAGATGAACAGCTTACAGGTCATGAAAATAAAAAATCAGAGGAGAAATAGACCTGGACCATCATTGCGTTTTAGTGTCAGTCTTTTGATTTAAATGTACATTAGTTTTATTTACATTTTAGTCTTTTCATTGTGAAGTTGTTAGGTTTGGTCTATTTTTGGTCACCAAAGCTAATAACGTAAAAATGTATTTTGCATTTAATAATTTAACAATAATTAAATCATATACTGTTAGGCTACATCTTTTATTCAAATTTCACTGAAATTACTACTTTACTTTGTCTAGTGTTCAATTCAATTCAGTTTTATTTATACAACTCTTTTAACAATGGTCATTGTTGCAATGCAGCTTTACAGAATGGAAATAAAATGGAAATTTGTTTGAAAAGTGTGAGGAAATATGTACTTTATAAATTATTATTATAGGTTTGTCCCTGATAAGCAAACCGAGGGTGAGGGTGGCCAGGAAATACTACCTGAAATGACAATTGTAAGAAACCTTGAGAGGAACCAGACTCAATAGGGAACCCATCATCATTTGGGTGACCAGATAGCAGCGATTGAATTGCAGACATACTGTGTGTTAGGAGGCTCTAGGGTCAAAGTAACAGGAGAGGTGTTTAAGTTATTATTGAGTCCATGTTCATTATTTAAGGCTCAGATACAAAACTGTTTTTGAAAATTTCAGTCCTGGACTATTGAGTGACTGCAGTCACAAGCCATCCATGAACAACTGTCTTCATCAGTCAAGTCCAAGACCATCTTCCTGGTCAAGTGGAACTGTCCCCAGTCACAAAACGCATTCCTAGCAGACCACACAGGGCCTCCATGCTATGAGATCTCCAACCAGAAGGTTGGCACCAGGATAAGTCAGACAGGTCTGGAGTGCAGAGGGGGTCTGGATCACTGGCAGCTCAGGAGGCCATGTGTAGCTCAACACTGAGAGAGAGAGAGACAGACAGACGGAGAGAAAGAGGGAGGGGAGTGAACCTGAGAAAACAGTTGGGTACGGTCAAAGTCGCATAATGAATAAGGTGAATGTATTAAACAGTTACAGTGCCGTAAGCACAGTGTGGTATCACTATGACTGTAGTCGACTTTGTTTATAACTAGTGCAATTGCAAAAAGAGTCAAAAGACCAAGAAGACAGTTAAAGTAGTGTTACTTTAACTGTAGCTGGAGCATTGTAAATCAAGAGATTTACAGATTTCAAATAACAGACGCGACTTATTCTATTTTTAAAAACAGCTGTCAATCACAGATAAATGTTGACATTCATTTGTGCCATTTGTTCACTTAGTAATTGCAGTCTGCAATGAAGAAGTACTGTATTTTTAATGCTGTTAAGGTTGTAGGAATTGCATTCACTTATAATTACGTACTTCAACGTGGCCACTCTCAGGGTTTACAATTAGTAAGGTAAACAACTTGACAATTAAAAAAAGACTAAAATGCAAATAACTTCACAATTAAAAGACTAAAATGTAAATAAAACTAATGTACATTTAAATCAAAAGACTGACACTAAAACGCAATCAAAATAAGCTGCCAAAATGAGCACTGCACTGAGCATGATGGTCCAGGTCTATTTCTCCTCTGATTTTTTACTTTCATGACCTGTACTGCAGTGTAACATTTAAACCAGTGTTACCAATTTAAGAGTGGCGGTGGCTAACGTTCAAGAGCACTGAAGGTAATGATAAAATACTCGTACATTTATGTATTTGCAATTAATACTATTTAATAAATTGAATACATACATTGCGATCAATACTATTTACTACATTACTATGCAAGATTAAATAATGCTACACATTTAAAAGTAAACTGTATTAATTCAGCACCTAACTGTTTTATGAACCTTAACTTTCCTTTTCATAAATTTCTGTCCTGCTGGTATTCAAATGCTTCTTCACGTTTGTTGTGTTTTTCCCACTTTTTTAATGTCAGTTTTGCATGTTTTTTTTTTATTTTTTTTTTAACAACCAGTCATAATGTATGTTGCAGTTTGTAAAAGCATGCAGATTATTGAAGATAAAGATAAATTGATTTTTAAATAAATTTTCCATCTATCCGTCATTCAAATTATCATTACATTTTCATTTTTTGATAAAGTTTTAGTCTCATCTCCATCATGCAAAATCTGTAGTATCTAAAAATATTTTTGGCATATTTTTCATTGACCAAATGAACACTGTTTTCAACAGACATTAATTTGTCACAGTTTTGCATAATATAAGTTTTTTTTTTTTTTTTGAAGCAATGAGGTTGCAGTTGGTTTGATTACTTTCTGCAAAACAAGTAGAGATTATTTGCTTACACATAACATCACACTTCCAGGCCTAAGCATCTGAAAGCAGAAAAATTCTCCAACATTAAGCTGAAGTGACATGCACAGACGCCACTTCCATATGTCCAACATGCAAACAAATAATGCCCAATAAGGCAGCCTCCAGCCTTTTTTGTATTAGTTTTTTTCTTTTTACATTCTGTCTTTATATTTGTTATGCTGTTTGACAACAGCTTTGAATTCTACATTGATTCACATGTCTGCATGCTCTGACAGTCAGTGATTAATCATTGGTGGCAAATTGTTTTTTTTTTTTTTTTTTTTT
>JAAGKR010001583.1:0-17500 GCA_011419295.1 Clarias macrocephalus
CTCTCTCTCTCGCCCCCCCCCCCCCTCTCTCCCTTTCTCCTCTCTAACTCTCCCTTTCTCCCCTCCCCCCTCTTTCGTTCTTTCTTTCTCTCTCTCTGAGTCATGAAAGTCAGCTCTAAGCACTGTTTAAGCGACTGGCTTTGCTCCACGACGTGTCTCAGTATAAACCGGTTTGAAGGAGTCTCTGGATCGCTGCGGTCTCAGAATGACTCTGCACAAAGTGGCGATGACTCAGCAGTGTTGGAAGGGGATCTGCTTTATATAATCACTCATGAGGTCGTCGCCGTCACTAGATAACTCTCTCATACCCCGCATGTTTTTGCCTTTCTTGCGGTTTGAGACACGAGGAATGCAGAGCAGACGATAGACTGAGTGTTCGAGTGTTTCCGGCTCTTTCTTCTGCCTCATGAGCAGTGAACGTGCACGCGCTCGCATGACTCTGCAGAAAGTGGGAGTGTGGCCGAAGGATCTGGAAGTTTCTACAGTCTTAACACAAGCATTAGATTCATAATCCGTGTACAAGGAGAAATGCCTCTGAAGGCATAGTTGTGTCACTTTACGTTTTTTTAATCTAGTTTTTAAGACGTCGTCATATGAATTAATTATTATTCATAGGGAGGGGAATGAAGTAGCCGATACGATATTATCACCATACCTGGGTTTTTATAAAAATCCTAATGTGAATATAAATTCTTTTTCAGATATTTTTTTACAATTCTAAACAAACTTCTACCGCACGCGACGCGGTGCTGCCTTCCAATGTGCGAACAGGTTGTAGCACCACCTGTAGGATCATAGTGGAATTGCAATACATAACTGAATAGATTTATAGTTAGTTATTTATTCCCCTCCCCTGTCTATTAATTACCCGTATTGAAATACGGAATCAGCTTCCTCTAGACAATGTGTGGAATATTGCTAGGGAAGTACTTTTTAAAAAAAAAATATTATTATTCTTTTTTTATATATCAATATTATTAAAGCATTATCTCGCCCAGGCCTGGCTGGTGAGGGTGTGCCTGTTTTGAAGTCATCGAACCTGTTTCACAGACATTAAAGGCAACAAAACACCAACAAAGTAAGCCGTAGAGATCCCTTCTAAGAAAACGCTGCTACAGGTTACAGCTGAAAAATAAACTCAAGATTATTATTATTATTTCTTAATCAAATTATAAGGAAAGATTTCTACAAACTAGTCATTATGACAGCTGAGTGATTTTGATCACGTATGCAATTAAAACAGCTTTTTGTTATTCGATTCAGGGGAAAGTTTTTGATTTAGAATTGCTTTGCACTTTTTAATTTATTTAGACAAACCTCCAGCGCGACTTTAGCGGAAAATACACTGCATTTAAATACAGCGCAACCGCAGCATGTGAACCTTTTTTATGAATAAAAAAAAAACATTTCTATACATTATTATATTTATTTATTTTTCCCTGTATAAGGAAACAGTAGTGAAGTTTGTTACTTTTGATTACGCGGTGTTTGATTTGATGTATAATTTCTGTATTCCCTGGTGTTGAGGTTAAAATGCATTTATACATACGATGGCAGTAAATGCGCTCGTAGCAATTCGGTGCAGCGAAATATTTAAGCGACATAAATACAACAAATTGTTCGCATCGTGGCTGCTTTTGTTGCTGTTAAAGAAATGGATCCCATCCTGTTAATCAAATCAGAACGAATTCGCGATTCACAGTGTTCCGTTATACTGTAACAAACTTTCAGTCAGAACATGGCGTGTCTACGGCCGACCAGTGTGGGGAAAGATCATCATCATCATCATCATCATCATCATCGTTCTGTGGTGAATTAACCCCCCAAAAAAAAAACAAAATACCACAAACGTTTTCAACGTTTCATTAGTGAAGATTAGCATCAACACCAAAAAAAAAAAAAAAAAGATGATGATGATGATGATGATGATGATGACCGCTTTGTACGAGACATGAGGTTTAATCAATCGACAGGACCTTTAATACTTGTCGTTTTTGTAAGAAATGTAGCTGCTTGAGACGAATCAGACGATCAACATAACTGTTGCTGGATCGAATCGAATTTAAAAATCATGATGATCAAAGACTGAGTCATGTAGATGATTACAACGCCGAGAGCCTGCTTCTGGAAGGTTCTGTTCAAACACTCGTCCTGTTAACATTCCGCACCGGCGAGACCGTCACGCCTCGTGTAAACCTCCCTGACTTCCAGCGGGTTGTGATTATTGTTTTCCCAGCGTGAAGGGCATGTGAAGTGCAAACTCCAGTCGCACGGCACATGCTGCACAGCCTGGCCTCCAGAGCGCGAGGATCCCCGGCAACCGCGAGCGAGGCCTGGGAAACCCGAGCGGCGGCGTGAACGTTACTGTGTGTTCAGTCATCGTTCATGCCGAGTGTTCGGGGTGAAGCGCAAATTCCCACTGGATTTCTGTTCCAATGCTACGATCTGAGTGTGTGTGTGTGGAATGTCGGAAGGGTTTTCCTTTTGCGCTGGAGCTTGTCGACTCAAGTTCCCTCAGATACCATCATTAGTTTCTTTTCGTATAGAACAGCTTGTACAGAACATCTTGTTTGTACTGCCTGAATAAAGACCATTTTGTTGCATCAAATTCCCCATCGAAGGTCCAATTAACAGCTTTAAATCTTAAACCGAGATGCAGCCGGTATGAGGAAACTGAAACAGGTGTGTGTGAGGTGCGGGTCTGTTCTACGATGTCCAGGTGTTTGGTGAACAAACCAACACGTCTGAGAGAAATGAAAAACGCTGCGTATCTCTTCATTCACTTTCATTTATCCCACGTCCTTCGCCACGTTTCTCACCTGCTACCTGGATGCACTGATTACAGAACATATGAACTTGTCACACGTTTCTGCACTAAAGCTCACCAAAAGCAGTATAGTACCCATTACAGCATACACCAAGGGGCGTTCAAGTCAAACCGGGACTTCGGTTGCGCAGTAAACCATCATGAAAGTAAAAACTCCCTTTTCTTTCTCTATATAATCTCTTGCTCCACTAATGCACTTATCCCAGTGTTTCACTAGCGCTTGGACACCATCAAGGTTGAAGGTTTTCTCAGTACAGTACTTTGTAACCATGATCAGACAGCCTGTCTGATTCACGTCTGAAACGCAATTCCCAATTTGGAAGTCCTCCTTTTAATGGCCCAAACATGTGGAAATGTCTTGGAGAAAAGTCAGGACTGGGTTTTTTAAAATTATTTATTTCATTTTTGTGAAACATCATACCACATACAGTGGATCCTCAGTTCACACACACTCCAAATCGTTTCACAATAAAAAAAAAAAATTCTGCCCCGAAAATTTGTCCGTGATCACGAACAGGACCCAGGATGCGTCATCCAGCATCAGTTTCGATCAGCCCGCGGTCACATGATTTAAAGCTTTTAAAGCCGAGACGCGTCATACGAACAGAAATACGGTGAACAGTGGCGAGCTACACTTTATGAACGATAACGTGGTGTCTGTTTCCTCTATATTTGTATAATTAAGTCCTTTCATATTTTATGATGTAAATCAAATTAAATATGGTTCATAGTGATGGAGAACTGATTTAATTATATTTGTTTAAATGTGTTCATACTAATGAAAAAAAAATAACTTGTTTGTCAAGCGAGGTTCCACTGTAGTTATAATGTGTGTGTATATGAATGTTGCACAACCACTTTGGGTTCCATCTGATTTAGATTTAAATTTTTAAATCTCCATGTGTGTTTTTTAAAATGTATTTTATTTGATTTATTTCTAACGGTGTTTGTTCTGGTGATCAGCAGGCCGGCAGACAAGGCGACGTTCTCTCCCAAACGCCCGGCCAAGCCCGAGGGCAAGGACCGGCAGCCGATGGAGGAGTCCGAGATCTTGATCTCCAAGTCTCCTCAGAAGCCGCGAGAGCCGTCGCTCTTCCTCGCCCTGTGCCGGACCTTCGGGCCGTACTTCCTCATCAGCTCCGTCTTCAAGTTCATCCACGACATCCTGATGTTCGCAGGGCCAGTAATCCTCAGGTTAGTTTTTCTCTCTCTCTGTGTGTGTGATTGCTGTCTCTCACAGTGTGCCGAGTTCTCCACAGGGGGAAAACCATCACATCCTCAACCACAGCTGTGACCTTGCAGACCGGATCGCCGCACTGTTTATTCGCGCATGCTGGAAGCTACAGACTGATCCCGCTGATCTCACAGACCGCACGTGTTCAGGCTACAGCACACATCACCGCATGAGACATGGTCTACTAAACTCCTTTAAATACAGTAATATGAACATAAGTCATGTCGCGCAGGTCTAAGATTAGCCGCGGTTCAGCCGGGATCGTCTGTCAGCATGGTTATTGAGGCGTCGCCATAGTAACGTCATGCTTGGGTTGGTGTTGTACTCTTAGCCACAGGCGGATGCACGCATCGGTCTCCTGTGCATGCATGCCGGCAGGAAAGGGCAAAAGTTTGCACCCCCTGTTAGTTGTGCTTTTTAATTTAATCAATTTACAAAAACTGAAGGTCGAGCAAAGCTAATCCGTGTACCAAACGTGTTGTGCACGTGTGTTATTGTTGTGCGGTACAGAACGCGTTATTCTGCATTATATCATTACAGTGACTTGCCAAAGAGAGCAAAACTTGAACGACATTTAGCAGGCTACGTTTTATCAGAGTTATAATGAGTGATAACAGAACCGACTGGTGTCTTAACATTAAAGCTCAACTATAAACTTTTTGTTTTCCCCCTCACTCTTGCACTTCCTCTCAATCTTAAATGCAGCATCTCATTTTACCAGAAACCTTGAAGGAGTAAATTTGTCCGTCCTGAAATATCACACAGCGCTGAGTATTTTCCTAAATGTTAAATAAATTTCGCCTCGCAAAAAAACAAAAACAATTATCGATTATTCCTTTCACTTTCTTTCAAGTTAAAAGGTCATGCTTTTTACTGTTACTTTCTATAACAATCCCTTTCTTTTACTCCTCTTGCGAACGCACCGTGTCGGTGTCTATGTAAATGAGCTACCGCTGAGCCACGCCCCTCCAGAGAATATCAGAGCTGAGCCACAAGCAGGGGGAGGGGCTTCTTATATGATGTCACAGTATATGGAAAATCTAATTTGCTTGTTTCAAACTCGGGCAAATTAAAAAAACAAAACAAAAAAACAAACAAAAACATATATATATAAAATTATTATTTGTCCCTCACCTATTTTTAAATAAAAGGGACAAAGTTAAAACTGTATATTTAATAGATGGAGACATGAGCGTCTCATTCTTATAATTTAACTTAATACAAGATCATAACTTTTTCTTCCCCATGTACATATGACTTTTTTTTTTTTTTTTTAACTTGATAAATGCAACTTTAAATGTGATCATGAAGGTCCTGAAGAACTGTGAAATACTTGAAGAGCTGTTTTATTTTTAACATCTATCATAATTTTCCAATGCTTAATAATTTTATAATTTATCATAAACAATTAAATATATATATATTTTAATATTATTATTTTAACAAAGATCCAACTCGATCTGATTTACTCCATCTGATCGTTTTGGTTATTCACATGATCTGCCTTGTGAATTGATGTTATGACATCATAAAAGGGAATCCTTTGACTTGTTTTTGCTTAATAAACTCGCTATTTTTGATTATAAAAAAAAAAAAAATATATATATATATATTACTTTTTTAGAAGACTTAAAACGCTGTCCTTCTTGCTCTCTTCAGTCTGTTGATCCAGTTCGTGAATGACTCCACCGCCCCCTACTGGCACGGCTACTTCTACACGGCTCTGCTGTTCGTGTGCACCTGCGTCCAGACGCTCGTCCTGCAGAAGTACTTCCACGTGTGTTTCGTGACGGGAATGAGGCTGCGCACGGCCGTCGTGGGCGCCGTGTACAGAAAGGTGAGCTCGAACCCAGCTTCACTTCTTCTTCTTTTAATTAATAAATTTTCTTATTTAAAAAAAATTAATTCGTAGTTATTAAAAAATTTTGCAATTTAGAATTGTTTTTCATTAAAATGTATCTCTTTTTGATTTTTTTTTTTTAGCAATTATCCAGTATGTATAAATAAAATTAAAGAAGGAAAACATAAACTAAAATGTACATCATATTTACAGTACTTCAGTAGTCATTCTGATGTGACCGTCCTGATATTTCAGCTTTCACAATAAATAATTTTTCTCGTTTAAGGCGCTGGTGATAACAAACGCGGCCCGTCGTACGTCTACGGTGGGAGAAATCGTGAACCTCATGTCTGTCGACGCACAGCGCTTCATGGACTTGATCACGTACATCAACATGATCTGGTCCGCGCCCCTTCAGGTCGTCCTGGCGCTTTACTTCCTCTGGCAGGTGGGACGTGGTTCGGTTTTGGGCAGGACAGGAGCGTTCGGTCGTATCAGATCGCTGTTAATTAAATCCATTGATGTGTCTTTTTTTTTTTTTTTTTTTTTTTTTTTCCCCCCTGTAGAATCTGGGTCCGTCTGTGCTGGCCGGCGTTGCTGTGATGGTTCTGATGGTACCAGTGAATGCAGTCATGGCCATGAAAACCAAAACCTACCAGGTTAAACAAACAACAACAAAAATCTCTCTAATGTAGTTTGTTCCAGTTTTTTATAGAAAAAATCTCCTGGTTGGTAGATGACCGGATAGATGAAAGGATGAGCTGATGGAGGGATAAACCCTGCTGCTCTCCTTCCTCAGGTTGCACAGATGAAGAGCAAAGACAACCGGATAAAGCTGATGAACGAGGTCCTGAACGGCATCAAGGTGCTGAAGCTCTACGCCTGGGAGCTGGCCTTCAGAGACAAAGTGTCCCAGATCAGAGAGACCGAGCTGCGCGTGCTGAAGAAGGCCGCGTACCTGGCCGCCGTGTCCACCTTCACCTGGGTCTGCGCTCCCTTCCTGGTGAGGGGCCGAGACGTTCTACGCGACAGTTATAGATCTCGCCGCGCGCCCGTTTTTTGAAAGTCACCATTCCGTGTTCCTTGTTGCTACTGTAGGTGGCGCTGTCGACGTTCGCCGTGTACGTGCTCGTGGACGAGAACAACATCCTGGACGCGCAGAAGGCCTTCGTGTCCCTCGCTCTCTTTAACATCCTGCGCTTTCCTCTGAACATGCTCCCCATGGTCATCAGCAGCATGGTGCAGGTCGGGAAGAAGAACTTTACTTTTTATTTTTAATGTTTTTAGATTTTATTTTTGCCAATTTTGCTGATTTATGTTTTTATAAGATGTTTATCTCTTGGTTGCCTGATTTGTAGTTTCATCGCTGTTTTTTCTTTAAAAAATTTTTTTTTAGGCGAGTGTCTCATTGAAACGTCTGCGTGTCTTTCTGTCTCACGAGGAACTGGAAGAGGACAGCGTGGAACGCAGCGCGGCTACCGGCTGTAAGACCGTATACACACACACACACACTGTTTGATTGCCCCTCCACCCCCCCTCCCCCTCCGCTTTAATATATCCCATGTTGGAACAAAACGTACATTTCCTTTTAACAGTCGTTGGGATCATGTCATTTATACAAGATGCAGAATTGGACACTCACTGAAAAATTCACCACAGTGTTCATCATCGTATAAAACCCTAATGTCCATCAAACAGATTTTATTTGACTAATTCTTCTAGTCCTGTAAGGAACTTATTTTATTCTATTGAAACTTTTATAAAAGTTTTAGAGAAGTAAATCCAAATTTAGTTTTAAAGTTCTTAGGGAAAAAAGAAGAGGTTTTAATATTGAATAACACAAATGTGCACTCTCACCTGGAATGCCGTTAAAAAAAGAGAGAAAAATTATTATTTTTTTTTTGTAATTATGTTTCCTCTGAATACAAAGTGTTTAAGTCGTGTTGGGTCCAGGAGCCATTCAAAACTTGTTTGCATTAGTGAATGAGTTTACATATTATTTTATTTATATATTTTTTGCATGTTGTGCGAGATTTAGTGAAGGCGCAGCACCACGAGTCCCAAGAATGTTAGTCTCCTTTTCTTCTTGCTTTCAGTTTGGCTTTTAAATCAGCTGGTGCCGAGAGGAATCCTAAATTAAGATTGAGTGATTGGTGTTTTAACGTCTTTCATATTTTACTTCATTTACATCATTTTTTTTTTTTTAAATGCAAAAATATAATGATAGTGTTTTAAATTAGTAATATTTTGCGTCTGGAACGGATTATCCGCATTTCCATTATTTCCTATGGGACAATACGTTTCACAATACGACCTGAAAATCCTCTCCCATGGTTCCGCTGTAAGTGTTTAATATTCCACCTGACTGATGCGTCTCTCTGAATGTGAGGATTTCTGAAAGTTTGATCTGGATCTCCTGGAACATTCTATAAAATTTGATCAGAATTAACGTATCATACATCGCCGGCATTTGAATCCTGAACGTCCTAATCAACAATCAATCTTTAAATCTGAATTATTCAGACTGAATCATTAACGTTTGGATTCTGTGATCCGGTCAGTCAAACTAAACTTTATCCTTTCAGTTCTGTAGAGTTTGAATGATTCCGTGTTTAAGACGTAAATTCTTGAATCGGAATCAAAAGGCAAATACTTGAGCCAGTAACGTTGCAAAGATTTGAATCAAAATGGTTGTGAACGCATGAATTTGAATTATAATGAACCTTAGAATCAGAATTAATTGAATAAGGGTAATTGTAAAAAATCGTACATTTTCTTTGTTTTATCTTCTTGCGTTCGAGTGTCATCGCGAATGTTTGAAGCGGATTCATTGAAAAATCCTGAGTCTGAATAATTCACTTTCAATCCTGAATCGACACGGACCGTTAAACCCGAGTTAGAATTGCACGAATCTTGCGT
The DNA here is from genome assembly GCA_011419295.1 of Clarias macrocephalus. Taxonomy (NCBI): domain Eukaryota; kingdom Metazoa; phylum Chordata; class Actinopteri; order Siluriformes; family Clariidae; genus Clarias; species Clarias macrocephalus. Next base: position 8,821 of record JAAGKR010001583.1, read on the forward strand.
CAGTTTTTGTTTTTCTTTCTTGTGCTTGAATCTAAGCCGTCCCACAATCGTTTGCTTCTAACTCGCTTTAACTTAAGTGGTCAGAGGTCTAAAAACGCGTCTGATGAATGACTTTTATAAATGGAGTGAAGTGTAGGATTTCAGAAGGCAGGATGCGTCCATGCCGTACGTGTGGGCGTCGACCCCGGTGGCGGCTTTGATGTCTGGCTCTGAGACGACTGTCGTTCCTTTCTTCTTTCTTTCAGCCCCTGAAAGCATCAGGATCACAGACGGGACTTTCAGCTGGTCTAAAGAAGACCCGCCCGCTTTAAAGGGGTAACTGCGTCTCCATGATTTGACATTTAAAAAAAAAAAAAAAAAAATTTCTTTTTGTAGAAAATGCATGACGTACATGGAGATAAAGTATTTAATACACTGTTTAATACCTTCACTGTTTTTAAAACATTTCTTGACACCGATGTAGCTTAAAGCCCAGCAGCCGTGTGAGGATTTGATCGGCAAGTACACCTGCATGTTTAAAACCGCAAGATCTCACTAGCCAGATAAATGCAGTCTGGCAGATCGGAGATGCAAACAGAACGATTATGTGAATTAAATGGAATTAATTAAATGGAATTCAGTGGAATTCAGTCTCCCAGGCTCGTGAGCGTTTCTCAGATTCCCGAATTTGACCCTGAACTGTACGATCCCGAGATCATCAGTAGGTTTATCAGAATTCAGTAGCTTGTCGACTACAATTTCCTGCTTATTAACTGACCACCTTCCTAAACTGTCGCAGTTTCAATTCCAGACGAGTCGAGCATTGCCCGTGACCTGCCAAGAGTCGCTACGATGCTGCTAAGAACATCATGTGAGCTCACACTCGTGCAGCAGCACCGGCCATGTTGGATACAAGAAGGATGTTTCCCAACCAGCGCTAGTTAGCCTCTTCTTAGTGTTTGCATTACAGTACGTAGGGAGATGAACACGCGGAAGTTAAATGAGTTTAACATTTACTTCTCTTAACTACGTATTTTGTTTATCTGTAGTTTTATTACTGAATACTTTTTTACTTTTACTTCACTACGTCCTACATGTATCTGTACTTTCTACTTTTCTGGATAGTGTTGCATTACGCCACTTGCTGGATATTATACGTAATTGCATGAGAGTCCGCGTGTTAAAATCTAAAAGGACCGAGTTCGGTGTGGTTCGTAACAGAGTCCAAAGTATTTTGTGAGCACGTTGTACCACATCCTAGCCGATTGTACCATCATGCGCCTTAAACTCTTACAAATTCCATACGCAAAGTCGAGACACAAAGAAATGCCGCGTTTCAGTTCAGGGCAGTTCGGGGATGTGAGACGCTCCTTATTCTCTCTACCGTAATCTCATGCTCCCAGTTTCATTATTATTATTAAACTTGATTTAGGAATTGTTCTGTAATGTAATTGGAGGAACTAAATTGTTAAACCCCAGCGCTGAACATCCTGCCGTAACCCTGGGACTAAATTCCACTTCTGAAATTTCCTGATTTTTAGCACTTTATTTATTTATCTATTTTTTTATTTAATGAACCAGGTATGATTTTATTTATTTTTTACCTCCACATCATCCGAATCCAGTTTTAATTCCCTGGTATTGATGACTGTCCAGACTAGACTCTTAAATATAATTATCCTTATCTTGTATTTTATATTAGACTAATGCTTATAAATTCAGTGCATTAATGCTCACACTTTAATTATTATTATTAAAAAAAAATTATAAAATGAAAAGGAATAACGTTTAATTATTTTTTTTCTGACATTTAAAACAATTTGCAAGGAATCTGATTATGGTTGAGATTGTTAAATATTTTCTGACAGAATCCAAAAATAAACAATATCTTTATATGGATCAGACTTTATTTAATTACATCTTGAATTAATAATATAACAACCTCATGAAGGAATGAATGAAATAAATGATACATGAATAGTAAGTGATTTGAAAATGCATTTTAAATGTAATTCTGCAATAAAACACGTCTCTACATTTCTTTTCTCTCTCTCCTCTTTTCTATCCCTGTTTCCTCTCTTCTCTATTGTCTTAATATCTCTCCCTCTCTCTTAATGCTCTGTGTGTGTGTCTCTCTCTCTCTCTCTCTCTCTCTCTCTCTCCCTCCCCCCTCGTGTGTGTGTCTGTGTGAAGGATTAACGTGTGTATTCCTGAAGGAGCTCTCGTTGCTGTAGTCGGTCAGGTGGGTTCGGGCAAATCCTCCCTGCTCTCAGCTCTCCTTGGAGAAATGCAGAAACAGGACGGCTCGGTGTCAGTTAAGGTAACACACACACACACACACACACACACACACACACACACACACACACTTATTTATTTTTCTTTTACAGCAGTGATTGTTAGTATGCTCACGCGAGTGTCATTAGAGAGAATTCCATTTTCCCCTGTTAAAACAGTGTTTCCGTTGTGTGTTTGTTGAAACTTAAAAAGCCAGGTGGGGGGAGGGAGGAGGAGTTTTATTGTATAAGGCTAATCCCCCTCCCCACACACACAATACCTGGCGCCTGCGGGCATAAACGGAAACTCTTATCTGTCTGGATTTTTTTTTTAAAGGTAAAATGCAGGTTAATTTGTTTTATTTTTACTTTATATATTGTATTAATTATTTTTATGTATTTATTTTTTGGGCTGTGGAACGAATAATTTGAGTTTTCATTATTTCTTATGGGAAAACTGGATTTAGTTTACAAGTGTTTTGGAATACGAGCCCACTTCTGGAACGAATTATGCTCGTAATCCAAGGTTCTACTGTACCTTGCTTTCACACTTTTATTTCAGGGCTATTTTTTGCTAGGTTATTTACTTATCTATTTGTGTTTCTTTAATAACATGTATATGTTCATGAACGCTCTTAATGTTCTGGAATATCTGTGAAAATCTGAAAAATGAATCAATACTCATTAAGTACATGTAATGTTACTTGTTGGAAAATTTTACTTACTGCTTTTACCTCCGGTAGTAACGAAGCACTGACGCTGGAGACTCCTTCCAGAAAAATGTTACATAAACATCTTAAAGTTATAAACGCGTGCCTCTGAGTTCAGGTAGAGATGGTGACACGTTAGATCACGTTAGAGCTTCTGTTACTCGTATAGAAACAGTCAGGATGGAGGCTTTAGCAGCACCGTGGTCCTGATGATAGAATGTTAACTAATGAGTGCACAGCAGGTCTGTAGCAGAGCGGAGGTGTGTGACGTGTTGGTGTGTGTGTTGTTCAGGGTTCGGTGGCGTATGTACCCCAGCAGGCGTGGATCCAGAACGCCACCCTGAAGGAGAACATCGTGTTCGGGCAGGAGATGAAGCAGAGCTGCTACCAGAGCGTGCTGGAGGCCTGCGCCCTCCTCCCAGACCTGGAGATCCTGCCTGGAGGAGACGACACCGAGATCGGAGAGAAGGTCCACTCATGAGACACTCGAAAGAAAAAAAAAAGTTATTAGATTACGGAGAACTGTGTTAAATTATTTAATCCGCTGCGGAGACGAGTGTAATGCCGTGTTGTGAAACGTTTTCTTACACATAGAAAATAATGTAAATGCAGATAATCTGTTCCAACCTCCCCAAAATATTACCAGTTTCCAACACTATAATCATATTTCTGCATATAAAAAGAAATCACAACTTTTAGAAAAGACATGCAAATGAAGTAAAATATGGAATAAACAGACATTAAACCCCACTTAACTTTTAATTTATGATTCCTCTCGGCACCGGCTGCTTCAAAAACCAAACTGAAAGCGTCTCCGTTTTCTTCTTGCTGCCGTCCTTGATAACATTCTTGGACGTCATGGTGCTGCGTCTTCACGAAATCTTACACAAAATGCAAAAAAAAAAAAAAACACACAAACAAAATATGTAAAAGATTTGTCTTTGTCTAAAACTCCACTAGCTGGCGGTGCGTCTCGCTCGGGAGTCTTCTGGGCGGGGTCGTAAGGTCGTCTGGTCTGGTCTGATCGGTGGCCGCACTGTGTGTAAAATCTGGACAGATGGACAATGTGGGGACACATTAGGAATCCAGGAGGGTTTTCATGTTCTACCAGCAAAACATCACCGTTCAGCAGAATAATCCTCCCCAGTTTTCTAATCTGCAATAAATTAATTAGTTTTTCAATCTCTGGCAACATGTGTGATGTAACCAAGCAAAATGTTGGTTTAATTAGAAGCATGAAAAAATGTACAGGTTGAGGTTTTATTGTGATGTGTGTAGAAATTAATCTTTTTATTTATTTTTATTATTTTTTTAAAGAAACACTGCAGGTTTTTCTGCAGTGTAAAGGTATTAGGATGTAAAAGTATTAAAAAATAAAAATCTTTTTATATGCGAACGTTGACGATCGCGATAAATTCGACATTTTTTCCGATCTCCAGTCCGATCGTCTTCCTCCAACATCTGATCTTCAGCAGCCGACCCCATGGTGACCCCGGGTGTTCTAATCTAAACCGTCTGTGTGTTTTGTGTAGGGAGTGAATTTATCCGGCGGTCAGAAGCAGCGCGTGAGTCTGGCCCGGGCGGTGTACTGCGACCGCGCCGTGTATCTGCTGGACGATCCGCTGTCGGCCGTCGATGCCCACGTGGGGAAACACATCTTCGAGAAGGTCGTGGGGCCTCAGGGCCTCCTGCAGGGCCGCGTGAGTTTCTCCTCCAACACACACAAGATCTCCATCCAAACTCCGTCGAGCTTAAACTAATAGTTAATACTGATGATGTCACTTCTATTCCTTATCATTGTCTTCTCTTCTTGTCTGATCTCGTATTTCTTCAGTCTCTTCGTTTCTCTTACTGTTTCTCTTCCTCTGTGTTCCGTACTGAATTCTTCTCCCCTCTTCTCAACTTGTCTCGTCTCTCCTGATCTCATCTCATCTTTTTTTTTTTTTCTTCCAGTCTCTTCAATTCCAATCTTTTTTTTAATTATTTTTTTTTCTTCTATTACGTTCTCTTCTTTCATTCTCATCACCTCATTTCTTTCCCTTTTTTTACCTGCTTGAACAATAAGTAAGTAATTTAGTTTATGTAATAAGTAATGAAGACATCAGGCCTGTACCAAAGACCAGGACAAACACTACACGGGATGAACAGTATACAGCATGAAAGTGTTTCACAGTTAAAAATAATGTATGGAGCTGTCAGTTTTCTTCAGTATAAAGATCTGCCTCTGTGAGTTGACTGTAGATCACAGACGAGTGATCTGATGCTCGACTCTGCCGTGTGTCCGTCTCAGACGCGCGTGCTGGTGACCCACGGCCTCAGCTTCCTGCCTCAGGTCGACCTGATCCTGGTGATGGAGGACGGACAGATCAGGGAGGCGGGATCGTACGCCGAGCTGCTCGGCCGTCACGCCGCCTTCGCCGAGTTCCTGCGCACTCACACCAACGCCGAGCAGGAAGAGGAGAGCCAGGGGGTCGGAGGTGAGCGCAGACTCGGGGTCACCACTTTGAGGGTTTTTTCTTTTTCTTTTTTCATTTCATCTTGTCTGACTTTTCATGTCTGGTCTGGAATCAGTAAAGTGTGTGTGTGTGTCTTTGTAGATGAGCTCTGAGACTTTATTGTTGGCAGAACAGATGTTCTTAAAAGACAAGTGTGTGTGTGTGTATGGGCTTAGTGCTTTTCTAATGCGCTCACTGAACAGAGCTTCTTTTGTTTGAGTCTTTTTATCCTCTATGGCCCTAAACTTTTCCCTAACTATTCTACTTCTGTGTATTCCTGCATTTCTGTCTTTAACATTGTTGTTTTTGTTTCTTTCAAAAATGTAATTGAACCCGTTGTTCCGCCGCGCTGTTGTCCGTATGACCTTTTATGTACCTTTTTGTCGTCCTTTTCCTGTTCACGCTGTTCAGAGGAGGAAACGGTGCAGGAGGATCAGGATGAGAAATCTGAAGGTTGGAGAACCTCGTCGTTCGTTAGCTCATGCAGGACATGTCCGGGCTCCCAGGGTTTGCATGGCGCATGAGGGTTGTTGTTTTATCCCCCCCCCTGAGAGTTTCCTCTGGACATGGGGCGGCTACAGCGGTGGCCAAAATTATTGAGAACCAGACAAATTCTCCTTAAAAAAAAAAAAAAAAAATTGAAATTTTTTAAAATGACTAATAATACATGGAATTTGCAATGTGCGTCTTAATACTTTTGGCCACCGCCGTACCTGTACCTGTATCTGTAAGGCTTCAGCTCGCCATCCACATTGAACCGGTATTAGGAAACGAAATTTATTAGAAAATACAATCTCCAGTGTACAGTGCATGTGGAGAAAATGCATTTGAATGCATGGTCATAACAGCGCAAAATAAATACAGTAAATATTCCATCGAATTTTTAACAGGTCAGTAATTAAAAGTAGGATCTCTAATTATTTCATGATTTTACTATGTACTCATTTTATAATTAGGGCCGTCACTGTGGAATAAAGGGTTAAAACATTCCAGCGTGCAGTTGGAGGGAAATCATCAGCTGTGCAGAGTCACTGTTCCCCCCCCCCAACAGATCAAGGCATTTTTTTATTTTATTTTTTTTAAAGATCTGTTTATTATTAGTTGTATTTCCCTTTCTGCTGGTACAACTGTCTCCGCTACTGTTACAGAAAATAAATCTGCACTTTTCTGACCAATCAGATTTAAGAATGATGTATAAAAGTGATAAAGTAAAGTTCATGCAGAACGCGGTTGATGACCAGGCTCCAGTTAATCCGTGACTAAACTCAAGTGCATCCTGGATGAAACGTGCAGCTTGCTGAACAGCGGTGGTGTGTTTGCTTTTTGGGTTGAGCTGGTTAAATGCAAATTGTGTTGTCACCCCCCAACCCCCCCATCCAGATACCTCTCCGCGGAAAACTCTGGAAAACGGAGGTCCAGCAGCTCTGCTCCGGTGAGTGTGTGATGTACAGAGCCAGATTTAGATTTGTTACTATTAGAGTTCAGTTTGGTGGAAACATAATAATAATAATAATAATAATAATAATAATAATTATTATTATTATTAATTTATAGGTAATTAAAATGCCTCAGACTAATGGATGGCCATGTTTCCCTACAGACAGAGCCGGGTGTCCTTGGACGCATCCGCAGCCGTAAAACAGAAAACCGAGAGCAAAGACGCCGAAGAGCAGAAAACTAAATCAGCAGACGCCGCCAAACTGACCGAGGCAGATAAAGCCAAGACTGGCAGAGTGAGTCCACGTCGCAGAAACACAGAGGACCCGTGATGGAGCGCTGAATTTAACTCTATACATGTTATTATATTATATTATATTATATTATATTATATTATATTACATATACATGACCTATATACATTACATATATTATCTCTATACATTAAATACAGTACATTACTTGTATACATTGTTTGTGCGTATACAGTGTTTATATATGTATATAAGCAGATAAACGTATAATAAACTGTGCAAAAGTCTTAGGCGCCATATTATCTGTAGTACAAATTTTGTTATACAAGTTTATTGTGTACAAGACCATTCTCTACAAAAATACACTAAAATTAATGAATAACATTTATTTGCATGCCTGAAAAGAAAGCGACATATTATATGACCGACCAGATTTCAGATGGGGGGGGGGAAAAAAAAAGGGATCAATAGAAAGGAGCGAGTGTGACGAAGTTAACAAAAGAACTCGTTTTCTCCAGCATGTTCAGTAAAACCTAACAGCTGTTTTATTTACAGTACTGTGCAAAAGTCTTGAACATCCAGACAAAAGCCATATGCAGTGATGCTTTTGAAAACATTTCTACATTAAAAGAAACTTCTATAAAAAGCACTAAGTAATGACGTAAACAATAAACGGTCAATATTTGGTGTGGAAACTCTCCAAATATTTCGATACAGATGTGTGCAGTACTGTAAATAAAACAGCTGTTGGGTTGGGGAAATCTTTGTAGTGAGACATAAACTTGTCTAAAAAAATTTGTACTACAGATAATATGGCGCCTAAGACTTTTGCACAGTGTGTACATTACATATTGCATATAAACATTATTTACATTACATGTTATATGCCTGCATTATACATAACATGTATTGTTTTATCTACATACATTATCTATTTACCCTTTTACAAATGTGCACATTATCTATATACATGCATGTATGAATAAACTTAACTCTATATAGCTGATGATGTTTTTGTCGATCCCGTCTCGCAGGTGAAGTTCGCCGTGTTCTGGGACTACATGAAGGCCATCGGTTTGTGTCTGTCCATCTTTAGCATCTGTCTCTTCTTCGCCCATCACGTAGCGTCTCTGGGCTCTAATTACTGGCTCAGCCTGTGGACGGACGACCCGGTCATTAACGGCACGCAGCCCAACAGAGACCTGCGACTCGGGGTGTACGGCGTGCTGGGACTCGCTCAAGGTTAGAACCTGCCGTCTCGCACTCGACGCATTGCACTTCTTTCCTTCTCGACTCTTGCTTTTCTCGTTCCTTCACCTGTTCAGAGATGTACGACCTTAATGGTATGTGAGGGCTGACCTAGCGTTGACGCTCTGCTGCTCCTCCTCCTCAGGCATCGCCGTGTTCTCTTACTCCATCTCCGTGTCCATCGGCGGGATCCTGGCGTCTCGCTTCCTCCACGAGGCCATGCTGTATAACGTCCTGCGCTCGCCCATGTCGTTCTTCGAGCGCACTCCCAGCGGGAACCT
>JAAGKR010001583.1:22500-85181 GCA_011419295.1 Clarias macrocephalus
TGAACATCCGCACATCAAGTTGTGACTTTGCCGCAAACAGTCGTTCCGTCCTTAATGCTCCTTATTCCATGTTCTACAAGACGAAAAAAAAAAATCTGAGCAGAAAATTATAGTAGTAAATGCTGACACTGGAGACTCCTTCCGTAAACATAATTAATAAATCAATCAAACCCGAAACCAGGAATTTTCCTCTTTATACGAAGCATCTTCAGCATACGAACGATCCGAGCTGAACCCAGCAGCCGTTCAAAAGCGGTTTGTGTTGAAATGTCTGTAATATCATTGGGTGTCTGGACCAGATTATCTGCATTTACTTTATTTAAATGGGAAAATGTGTTTCACAATACAACATTTCGGCGTAAAGACTCGCCTCTGGGACGGATTAAACTCGGTTCCCCTGAAGTAAATTATGTGTAGCTGTTTAGTTTATTAAAGTGTCGCTAGGGTTCGAGACGCATTAATAAACACCACGTATACTCGGCGTTAATCAAGACTTTATCACGTCGTGTCCATGGTAACATATTAACTGTTTAGTCGCCATATTTAAGAGTTTATGCTCCTGTTATGTTTTTATTTTTTAATGCCAAGTTTATTAAATGCTGCTTCTTCTTTATATATGACTAAAGATTTATTTTCCTTCTAATAATGAAGAATTCTTGTAAATGACTCGAGATATATGACTCGATATATATCCAGAACAGATTGATTTTTTTTTTAAATGTGTGTGATGGCAGAAGGTACCAAATACATCCTTTTATGATCAGACTGCTTTTTTTTTTTTTTTGGCATTTCAGACACACCACATGGGTTTGTTACATATTTATATTTGTGTGTGTTTGTTCATTATGTACCTGTATGATTATTTGTAATATACATGCATAAATGCGTAGTTTTGAAGTGTATTTCCTTTCATGAAACAAACATTGAGTTTAATAAAAATAAGAATTATTTTGTGATCATTTTTGTGCCTTTTGTAGGTGTAAGAGACGAGCAGGGAAACGCTGGGACATTAATGAAGAATAAAAATGTTTTTAAAAATAATCACATGAGCATAAAATCCTAGTTTACTTATAAGCTGATTTATACACGTAAGGAACAAAGCATTCGCACTGATTGGTGATGTGTGATGAATTTACAGGATGATCCTAAAACCGGAGACTCCTTCCATAAGTTTTAAAATTGCATGTCCATGGGAGTGTTAATGTTTCTAAAACCTGAATTCTGGAAAAGTGGAAAGTTTTTAAATAAAATCAAAAAGACTAAATCACATGAGCCAGTATTTTATTTACAATGGAACGTATATTGAAATAGAAATTAATGCTTGATGCAGGTCTCGAGGTTGGGACGGAGGTGTGTTCACCATGGTGTAGCATCTCCTTCTCCTCTTTCCTCTTTTCAGTAACACTGCCTCAGTTTGAAAAGAGTTAATCACATCCTAACAGATTCACATCCACTAACCGCCTATAATGTCTTTTTATTATTTCATCTTAGTAACATTGCTTAGAAAACATCACTGTCCCTCTCTCTCATATGACAGAATGTATGAAATATTAATGTAATGGTGGAGGGTCCCTTTGGTATGTGGGTTACTACCATGGAACATTGATCAAAATTTTACAGCCATGGAAATCTTATAAACACTATTTACAAACGGTAGGGCGGGACAGCGTTGAGAGGATCACATACAGTACTGGTAGAATGACTACGAACACGTCTGCTCGTGCTACATTCCTTGACCAGTAGGGGGGGTTAGTGTGCAAATGAGGCCTCAAGGTATGAACCAATTAGCTGGAAGGTTTCAGAGCCTCATCGCGGCATCACTAGTTTCTGGAAGTCTTCCTGGGCCCATTTAGTAACGTCACAGGCGTCCAACGAAGGTCTCCGTCTGTGTCCGTTCCACCCAGAGATTTCTCCAGTTTCTCTGAATCTTTAGATGATGTTATGCTCTGTACTGTAGATGAGGATATTTGCAAAGCCTTTGCAATTTGATGTGGAGGAACTTTGTTTTTAAAGTATTACTCAATTGTTTTATGCACTCTTTCTTTCATAGAGTGGAAAGCCTCCGCCCATCTTTACTTCTGAGAAACTGAGCCTCTCTAAGACGTCCTTTCATAGCTGATCATGTTACAGACCTGATGCTACAGTAGATCTTCTCCCAGATTAATCTTTTTTAAAATTTCTTGCTTTTTCAGCAATTTTTTCCTTGTCCCAACTTTTTTGAGACCTGTAGCAGGCATCAGATTTTAAATGCACTCATTTAGTGGATAGATGTGTAAAATTTCTCAGTTTAAACATTTATGTTCTCTATGTTTTATTGTGATTAAAATGTTAGCTCATGTGATGTGAAAGTCTTTTAGTTTTCTTTTTATACAAATGTATTTTTCCGGAATTCAGGGTTTATTGTAATTATTTTATTCCCCCCCCCCCCCCCCCCCCCGATTTTCTCCCTAATTTAGTCGCGTCCAATTCCTCCCCGTCACTAGGGGGCGCTCCCACATTAAGGCTACTACTACCACTCAGTCGGGAAGGCTGTCACGTGTTTCCTGCGAACCACGTGACGTCAGCCGACCACGTCTTTTTCGAACCGCTCGCGCACGCACCGTTGGGGGCGGAGTAACACACGCGGAGGACGGCGCTATCCGCTCCCTCCGCTTGCGCGAGCTCACAGACGCGCCTGATTGGAGGAAATTACTCAACACCACTGAGATTTGAACAGAGCGATGTGTGTGTGTGTGTGTGTGTGTTATGGGAAGTTTGAATCAGTTTAGTGACTCGGTTCTTTGAATCTCGTTCATCAAATTGAACGAATCTTTTTTTGAGTCATTTAGTTCATTTCGTTCTTTTGACCAGAAATAAAATAAAATGTTACATTTTCAATAAACAGACCCGCAACACGTCTACATACACACATTTTGGCTCTAGTTCCAGTAATGGTAATATTACAATGCAGCTAAGGACATATTATAAACAGAATGAGCGGCTCACCATCATATCATCTGGCCTGAGTCGTTCGTTCTTTTGAATCTGTTGCACTGTTTAGCCTCTATGTGAGTCACGTGACAAAAGAACGACCGACTCGGACTCGGAAGACTCGTTGAGAACCGCTCAATTCTGTTTTCCTGTGCATAACCTACGGAGGTTTTGCGATGCTTTGCGCATGCGCGCCCAGTAGAAAATGAACGAATCATTCTCTCCGAGACGACTCATTCTTCGGAGTCACGTTAAAGATTCGTTTAAAAAGAACGATTCGTTCATGAACGACCCATCACTAGTGTGTGTGAAGTGAGCTGATTTGATTTGAGCTAAGAGAAAGTCTTTGTGAAGTTAATGCTCAAATAAAATCCTTGTTTATTTTCTTTTTCTATATTCCCTGTACAGATATCCAAAACCGAAATTGTGATTTTTTTCTTATAAATACGTATAAAAATATGGTACAATATGATACAGTACAAAACACTCGACACTGACGTCTTCTACATCACTAGAGTATAAACACACCGCTGCGACAGATGATTTTTAACATTCATTCATAAATCTCTGCCTGTTTTATGAAATATGTTCCAGATGTTAAAGATAACCTTTAGGTTGCAGATGTTTTACAGCATGATGTGTAAGATTAGAAATAAACTTCCAGAGGGAGAGACGCACACATCAGTAAGAGTTCTCTGAGTAACACTGTTTATCACCACCTTCATCACGTAAACATGTAAAAAAAAAATTCCAGAAGGTTCTGTCCTGCAGATCTTCTTCCTTCAGGAGCTGATCACGCTGCTCGGTTCTGCCTGAGCCACACCCTACAATCAGGAGGAGGAGGGTGATGATGTCACACTAGCCCCGCCTCCTGACACATGCTGTAGAAGAGTCCTCTGTGTGAGAGCAGGTTAGAGGGAGAGTCGATCTCTGTGATCAAACCGCGGTCCATCACCAGCACCCTGTGTGTGAGGAACACCACCGAGTGTTTAATCAGATTCTGACATGTCTGTGTGTGTGTGTGTGTGTGTGTGTGTGTGTGTGTGTGTGTGTGTGTGTGTGTGTGTGTGTGTGTGTACCGTGTATAATCCATGATGGTGTTGAGTCTGTGAGCGATGGTCAGCACTGTACACTCCTCAAACTGTGTGCGGATGGTGGACTGGATCAGTTCGTCTGTCTCCACGTCTACCGCCGCTGTGGCTTCATCCAGAACCAGAATCTTCGTCTTCCTGAGGAGCGCTCGCGCCAAACACACCAGCTGCCTCTGTCCCAGACTGTTTTACACACACACACACACAGAATAAAGTTTAAAATCCTCAGTAACCCTGACGTTCTTTCCCCAGGAGACGTGGAGAGCCGTGAGTGAGCGACTCGGAGTACCTGAGGTTCTCTCCTCCCTCGGAACACTCGTGGTCCAGTTTGTCCTGAAGACCCGACACAAAGCTCTTGAGATGTGCGAGTTCTAGAGCTTTCCACACCTCGTCATCAGCGTATTTCTTGAACGGATCCAAGTTCATGCGCAGAGATCCGGAGAACAGAACCGGGTCCTGATCAGTACCACACACACACACACACACACACACACACACACACACACACACACACACACACACATGCAAGGATGAGGAATGATTCGTACGCTACATTGCTGTGATGTTATGTGAAACACTGAAGGTGTGTGTGTGTGTGTGTGTGTGTGTGTGTGTGTGTGTGTTGAGAGCTCACACCTGTGGGATGATGGTGATGAGAGACCGGAGGTCGTGCAGTCCGATCTCAGCGATGTTCACCTTGTCTATGTAGATCTCCCCCTTCGTTGCCTCGATGATCCGGAAGATTCCGAGTGCCAGAGATGATTTTCCCGCACCGGTCCTGCCCACGATCCCAATCTGAGAGACAGACCAGAGTGGTGTGATGTCACTGTTCGTCCTTCTTCTATCCTGTTTTTATGTTTGTTTAGGATTTACTGACGCTGAGTGTAACGTTACCCTCTCTCTGTCCTGGATGCTGAGCGTGATCTCCTTCAGAGCCCAGTCGAGACCTTTTCTGTACTGGAGGCCGTACTGGCGGAACTCGATGGTGCCTGTTTGGGGCCAGTCTGGGGGCAGAGGCACGTTCTCTGTGGACCAGGCCGCCTGTGAGAGAAACGCTTCATTTTAGATGTGGATTTAACACACTGTGGCAGTGGACGAGACCAAATATCACATTCACATAGCTATGATGCTATCGAGCCGATGTCATAGTGCTTGGGACAATAATAATAATAATAATAATAATAATAATAATAATAATAATACATAAAAAAAACCTGAAGTTGTTATCTGAAACCCAAAAACTATAGGGGCTGCACTTCCTTTTTTGACCACCAGATGTCACATTGATGATCCCATTTTTAAAAATCTTCACATAATCACCCTTTTTTGTCACATTTACTAGAAAAACCTAGGCTTTTTCTAGGCTTTCCTTTCTTAGGTCTTTTTTTTTTAATTATCTATTTATTTATTTATTTATTTATTTTTATCCTTCAAATTTAATATCCACATGCAGACGCAGGTATTTAGAGACCTAAACCGGTTCAGACTGACACTGGGCTTTGGGCCTTCACCTCTTTCGGCGTGTCTGTGTACTCCCTCACTCTCTCTACCGACACAATGTTGTTCTCGACGTCCGTCCAGGCGCGTACGATCCAGCTCAGAATGCCCGTCACCTGCAGAAAAACAACCGATACTACACATGATGCTAATTTATTTGAAAAGTATCCATGAGTAAATATATCATTGTTTAGACGTTTCATTCACATCACATAAATAGTGTCGTTAATGATTACTGGCTTGAAACTTCATAAACGAAAGCATGCAAGAAAGACAGTTAGGCTAGCAGACACACTAGGCTAGCAGACAGCTAAGGCTAACACTAAGCACCGACCCTGCTGCAAATATTGGATTCACGTCTATGGTACTGTACTGTGTGTCATCATTTCATTCACTGAAGGGCGCTAATAATTCTAGATTAGACATACACAAGGAGACGCAAGGCTTTTGATGTGCGATACAGAAATCTTTATCACGCGCACCTGCAGAGAGTGTGACACGGCCAAGCCGACCATCGCGGGACTCAGCGACTCCCTCTTCACCACGGACAGGATCGCAGCCCCCAGGAGCAACAGGTTCCCCAGAAACTCCAGATTGACAGCCAGCCACCTGGACGAATCAGAACACGCGATGGTGAGTCTCATTAAGTACAGCCGGGGGCCAAAACTGACACAAATGTTTATTTTCACAAAGATTCTGTGTCTTTAGAGCTTCTCGTCAGGTGTATGAAGGTGAGTGAGGGCGAAGAGAAACGCCACGATTAAAGAAGGTACAAAAACATCCTGCGAGAGCAACCTCTTCCAGAACATTTTGATGATGAACAATGCACAATGGAGCTCCTTTTCCAGCGCCATGGGGCTCCTTGAGCGCGATGAAGTAAAAGTGATAACTGTGATAAAGTGATAGGTGGCTCGGGGAACAAAACACGGAAACCTTGGATCCGTGGCTGGAAATTCCATCTCCAGACCTTAATATCATTGGGAACTGTTGGTGAATCATCAACAAAAACCCACTCATTCTGACAAGCATTGATTTAGCATAGTGGGCTCAGTCAGGATGTGGCGCAGATCAGCACCGCAAATGTAATTAGACGTCAGTATACCAGAGGAACATCTGAAAGCACTGAAAAGGCCTAAAAACTGAAGCAGCAGACGTAATATTAGTGTCATTCTCCAACCCTTTTGTTTTTCGTGTGATGAGGATGAGGATGTGAAAGCTCTGACCTGGTGGCGACGAATCTGGGGAAGTATGAGGTTTGGTTATGATCCACTCTGCTGTCGGCCTGCAGGATAAACCTCGACTGTTCCGCAAACGCCCTGATCACGCTCGCTCCCTGCACCGTCTCGTTAAAGTGCGTGTAGATGGGAGAGCGGCTCACCGACTCCAGGCGGCGGAGCTGGCAGGACGTCGCCACGTAGAAGCTCTGAAAGCAACGTCACACGTTAATTATAAAGCAATCAGTACACACGACAACCCTCACATACAGTATATGTGTGTATGCGGTGTGAGTGAGAACAGGAACTTGTTTTTACTGGTGATCACGTGACACGAAGCCCAAACCTGGATGAAGACGTAGAGCAGAGCGAGAGGGAGAATGACGACGCCGGCGAAGGGTGTGGCCACGAGGACGATGATGCAGACCTCCAGCAGTTTGAAGACGTACCCCAGCATGATCTTCAAGGCGTCGGGGATCATGGAGTCGATGGCGTCGACCTCCTTGGAGAAGCGGTTGAGCAGGTTCCCGCTCGGCGTGCTCTGGAAGAACGAGACCGGCGAGCGCAGGACGTTGCTCAGGAGGTCGAGGTGAAGGTGGCGAGAAGCGATGATTCCTCCTAGCGAGATGGCAACCGTAGTGGCGAAGATGGCGATCCCTCGAATAGAAACAGATACATTTGCCTGGGTGTGTGTGTGTGTGTGTGTGTGTGTGTGTATACATCAGTTTTTAATGTTATACATATAACACAGAAAATGTGTGTGTCAAAAAAGTTACTTCTGAAGTTTATTCAGCATGGAAGTGACCAATCTCACTTCCCTAAAAATTCCAAGTTCCTAACTTCAGCCGTCTTGGGAAGAGATGATTTTATATGAGCCCCAAAAATGTTATACTGTCTCGCTTCAAACAATAATCATTTAAAATCCAAATTATTCATATACGTATTAATACTAAAATTGGTGGAAGCTTCTAGAAGCATATGACCTGTAAAAATTGTTGCTTCAATTGGTTTTTGGTAAAAAAGCTTAAAAAGCAAAAAATCTGTAGTGTCCGTAACCATGTCAGCTTCAGGCTGCAACATCTGAACAGATTTGTGTATTAGAATGTTTTTTTTTTTCATGTGAAATCTAAATTGGCCAAGTTGCATCTGAGTGACAGTTAAGATCGTTTGAAGTTGAAAGATTTGAATTTGAAAAAGTAACAGACACTACGGACATAAAAGCGCATGAAACTGTGTTCAGCTAACACTTATCTGATAAAAAAAAAAGTGTATGCATATGAAAAAAAAAAATGAAGCATTGATCATATTTGAAAATGCACTTTTTCACCCTGGGTGAGACGCTTTTTAGCTCCGATACCATGTTTTGGCCGACTGTAAGAACCCATAATTAACCATTAACTTCATCATCATCACGTCTCGAGTGTTCTGTCAGAATCCGCCTTACACACCTTGAGCGAAGCCGAGAGCCGCGAACACGGCCAGCTTCACATCTGTTTGGTTCTTCGTGCCGGTAATAACAGAATCGTTGGCCCAATCCTGCAGCCAGTAGTAATACCCGAGAGACGCGGCCTGCTGGAAGGCGTAGAGGAAGATGATGGGGATGATGAAGGCCAGCCCGATGGTCCTGAAGTACACCTTGTAAATATCCAGCTTCACCTGGCGGTACAGTAAGAACAGACTGATGTCAGAAAGTGTTGGATGCATCTGCATGAACACGCCGGTGTACCTAATAAAGTGGACAGTCAATGTACTTCGATTTATTTTTCATTTCTTATGTTATGAACAAACCTGTGTGTGTAAAGCACTTCACTACTTTTGTAAACCTTAGTGTGTGTGTGTGTGTGTGTGTGTGTGTGTGTGTGTGTGTGTGTGTGGATCTCACCCTCCCAGTAAGTGCTGTATCAGCCTTTGTTAACTTTCCCAGCTCCTCCGTATCCTGTTCCTGCTCCAAGCCTGTCAAAGTCTCCACTGTTTGAATCCCGACACTGCTCACATCTCCACTGCAGGAACACAGAACATCCCAAATAATGACTACGGGGTGTTCGAGTCAAACCGGGACTTTTATTTTTTTTATTATGCAGATTAACAAAACACATTTATTAGAGTGATATAAAAGCTCCATTTATTTCTCTATATAATCCCCTGCTACACTAATGCACTCATCCCAGTGTGTCACTAGCGCTTGGATAGAAACTTTTCCCAGTACACCGGACCGGCGCCATGATCTGATCTGTCTGCTTGTCTGATTCACGTCAGAAACGCCGGCCTCCCAGGAACCCCTTTGATGTTCACCCCAACCGATAGCTCCCAGCTGAGTTCCTGTAATGTATGAGTGGTGTTGGTGAATGAGTGTGTGTATTGTACAGTTCACACAGACAGACGCGTGTGATTTTCAAGGATCAGGCATCCGGCTCAGGAACGACTTGCACAAGTCCCGGTAGAAAAAAAAATCATTCCAGACATTCCTGATGGGTCATGCTGCGTTCTGACCTTCTATTATCTCATCTTTTATCTCATCTCTTAAGATCACCTTCCCTTTCAGTTTCACTGTAGTTACTGAGTCAGTCACAGATCAGTGATGAATAATGAGCAGGGTGGTGTGTTCACCTGATGAGCTGCTCCTGTGAGAGGTCTATAGGGAAATCCGTCATGCTCAGACGCGACACTGATTTCTTCCGACCTGAAGGAGAAGAAGAGACCGCGGCTTTTTACAGACATCTCATAATACATACAGTGTACAGTAGTATATTACAGTTAATCATTCTTTACATTCTAATTATATACATTCTTTACATTTTCTCTCTTTCTTTGTACTTAAATGATTCAGATCATCAAAAGAAATGTTATTATTAGATAAAGAACAGGTTCTATTTAAGTGATTTCCTGATTCAACAGGTGTGGCAAGTGAAATATACTGTAACTCTATTCATACTGCCGGAGCCATAAAACATACAAACATACTGTAATTCTATTCTATTTGTATTGTTTTTACACGCGGGGCTGGACAGGCTCGGACAGCTGGTACCACTTAACAAATGAAATCGTCATTTCAAAACTGACCTTCTTTTTGCATTTACTCGGGTTATCTTTGTGTAATATAAACATTTGTTTGATGATCAAGTGACAAATATGCGAGAGAAAAAAAAGTACATATTATGTTGTTAGTAAGTCATTACCAATAATTTATGAATGAACCAAATCATTTAGCCATGAGTTGCCAGATAATTAGGTACACCTTAGACTCATTCCCGAAGGATGCTTGTATACAGGAAATAAGGAAAACTCAGGTTATTCATTTCACAACCCAAAAAACGAAATATCCCAAAATAATTAATGCAAAATATTAAGTAAAAATAAAACACATTGACCTGCTTCCGTTCATGTGTGTGTGTGTGTGTGTGTGTGTGTGTGTGTGTGTGTGTGTGAAGTGAAAGTAAGACGAGAGGAGGAAGTTCATCAAACTCCCTCTTCTGATTGAAAATCTCTGCCATTTCCTTCCTATAACATCACTAACTGTTTTACAGAGGAGCAAAGCAACGAATTATATTCACTCGCGTTTCTGTAACTGAGTAGATTTTTTGTGTACTTCTACTTTTTAAAGTAGTTTTGAAAATCTGTAAGTTTACTTGTACTTCAGTATGTTTTGTACTTCGCTACGTTTGAAATCGTATTCGCTACTGAGCAAAAAATGAAAATATAGAATTGTGTGACGCTGAAAGAGGCCGATAAAGGTTCCGTGCTGAACGTTATTCTCGGCTCTGAGCTCTATTTTCCCTTCGGCTATCCGGCGGAAAGCGTCACGCCGTATTTTGAGCGACCACTTTGATTTTTTTTTTTTTTTTTTTTGATTTTTCCCTGATTTTTCTCCCTAATTTAGTCGTGTCCAATTCCTCCCCATCACTAGGGGGCTCCACATTAAGGCTACTACTGCCACTCAGCCGGGAGGGCCGAGTGGTACCGCATCTTTTCGAACTGCTCGCTCGCGCATCGTCGGGGGGAGGAGTAACACACTCGGAGGACGGCGCTATCCGCTCCTTCCGATGCGTGAGCTCACAGACGCCCCTGACTGGCTGTAGAGCCGTGATTAATGTGGGAGCACTAAGTACCTCTCATCCCTCCCCTCTGAGAGAGCTCGGCCAATCAGCTCTCTCTAGACCTCCGGCTGCGAGAGGTTACAGCACCACCCGGGAATCGAACTGCCGATCTCCGGATGATAGGGCGAGCGCTGCACCACTGCGCCGCTCCGAGGCCAACCACTTTGATTTCTTATGTAAATGTGTTCCTTCAATTAAAAACAACTAGTTTGAGACTTCTATCTTTTTTGGTCTCTCACCCCTGTAAGAGGAGCTTTCCCTGTGTCTGGTGTTGGAAAAGACTTTCAGGAGGTCGGCGAAGGAGTTTTGTCTCTCGAGCAGCTCGTTGTACGATCCCCTCTCCGTGATCTGTCCGTCCTCCATCACCAGGATCAGGTCGGCCTGGGACAGGAAGCTGAACCCGTGGGTCACCAGCACGCGCGTCTGAGACGGACAACAAAACACACACATGACACAAAAAAATAAAATAATGAAAATAAGAATCACCAACAAATCACAAATGGACCTGCCAATCTGAGAGAACATGTCTGATCGAATCCTTCTACAGATCATCTCTCTAATTATCCTAAATGGACATTTTTACAGTCCTAGTGGACACACAGAGCAGCGCCTGGGATGTCCGCAGACTCCTTAAAGAAATCTTTATGGACATAAACTGGACGGCACATGGGTGTAGAGGTTAGCATTGTCACTTTGCACCTCCAGGGTGCCGGTTCGATTCCCATCTTGGGTTTGTGTGCATGAAAGTCTGCCTGTGCTGCTTGGTGGGTCTCTAGTCTGTATAGTCGAGAAGACATCCTGCAGTTCTGACCTGACTCCGCCCACTGGATTCTCTCCCGCGATCTTACCTTGTTCTTCAGTGTGCCCTTAGGCCCGATGACTTCGTCGAAGATGTGCTGACCCACGTGTGTGTCGACGGCCGACAGCGGGTCATCCAGCAGGTAAACATCAGCATTTCTGTAAACAGCTCGCGCTAAACTCACTCTCTGTCTCTGACCGCCGGAGAGATTCAGACCCTGAACACCAAGGAACAGCAAATCAAATCAAATCACAACACTTTGATATTACTGATATATCATCATCATCATCATCATCATCATGGTGAGTGGACCTTCTCTCCGATCTCGGTGTCGTCTCCTCCAGGCAGGATCTCCAGGTCTGGGAGGAGGGCGCAGGCCTCCAGCACGCTCTGGTAGCAGCTCTGCTTCATCTCCTGCCCGAACACGATGTTCTCCTTCAGCGTGGTGTTCTGGATCCACGCCTGCTGGGGCACGTACGCCACCGAACCCTGAACAACACACACACACACACACACACACACACATTAACACCCACATTAACGTCACACACCTCCTGCTCACAGATACTGTGGACTCAATCAGACTGCTTGTTGAAATCATGGTTTTATACCTTCACTGTGACGTTCCCACTCCTTTTCTCCATCTCCCCGAGTACGGCGGAAAGAAGGGAGGATTTTCCGCTACCGATGTGACCGACCACCGCGACCAACGCGCCGCGAGGCACTCTCACACTCACTCTAATCAATAATAATAATAAAATCATTGGGATGATCAGACAATGATAAAATAATAAAAATAATAATATAATTATCCTATAATATAGAATGTAATTATTTATTTAATAATAAATATGTTTCTGTTTATGTAGCATGTGTGTGTGCATATAGTTGCTATGTAAATGATTACATTAAATAAATTAATATGTAATATTTAAAAGACGTATATATACATATACGTTAGTACATATTTTAAAATGTCCTTTTACATCATTTATAATAATTTAAAAATATACATTTTTAGCTTTGCTTGTAATAAACATAACAGAATTTTACACTGATATGAAAAATGTTCTGCTATTTATTTATTCCATCATTTATTTATTTATTTATTCAATTATTTATTTATTCAATTATTTCTCCATTTATTTATGTATTAAATGTTTTTGCATGCCTGTAACAGACCACTAAGGTGCCTTTTAAATAAAATAAAAACAAATAAATAAATAAAAAAAACACAAAACACATCCAGTCACTGTTTTTTCCCCTCCATCGATCCACCTATAACTGGAAGCCTACAAGTTTTATTCTTTACTTGTTAGTATTATTGTTATTGTTTATTTCTAATATTTTGGACCCTGAGCTGGTCACCCCTTTAAACACGGTGCTTCGTCTCTGCTCCAGCTGAAACAGCCGTCCTCTATCACAATGCTCTCGCCGTCTGAGGGAGGAGAAAACAATCATCATTTAGAAATTCTGTAACATATCAGTGACATGACATTACACTTAATATAAATGAATAACTGGCTTTAATCTTCAAACACCTCTGTGCAGAAACATTAAACACAATATTCCTTTTATCATAAATATATATTTGTTCAGAGGTGACTCATATATTTGTTCAGGGAGTGGAATGCCTGGCCCATGAAAATGGACGTTGCCAAATTGTAAAAGAGAGGCACCTGTGTGTGTGTGTGTGTGTGTGTGTGTGTGTGTGTGTGTGTGTGTGTGTGTGTGTGTGTGCGTGTGTAAACTGTACACACAATCATTTACGTACACCACTTGCACATTACAGGAACGTCATCTCCACGTCTCCCATACAGTCCTGACCTCACTCAATGACATTTCCACATGTTTGAAGAAACATCAAAGGAGGTCTTGTGAGGGCGGCAACTTAGACATGAATGAGACAGTATGATCATGTCTCTGATGTCTCTGGTGTACTGAGAAAACTTTCTACCTTGATGGTGTCCAAGCGCTAGTGAAACGCTGGGATAAGTACATTAGTGTAGCAGGAGATTGTATAGAGAAATAAAGCGAGTTTTTACTCTCAGGACTGTGATCAAAAATCCCGGTTTGACTTGAACAACCCTCGTAATTCGAAACATTTGTCAAGTATTTAATAAAACAAGAACAATTACATGCGACCAAAAATAATGAAAGCTCTTAAGCATTATTTAATGGATTTATACCACTGAGCAGGCTTAAAAAAAACAAAACAAAAAACAAACAAACAAACAAACAAACAAACAAACACGCGTCTTTGTGTATTTCCTAAATGTAATGTTGGTGTACAGTATATACAGTGTGTATACAGTGTGGAGATAAACAGAGGTGGAAAACAACAAATTAGTTTTTGAAATCTGTCATTTTACTTTTACTTAAGTATGTTTTGTTTGAAGTTTTGTACTTCGCTACATTTTAAATCAGATTCTACTACTCAGTAAAAAAAAAACTGAATGAAAAAGAATACATCGCGCGTGCGTGTGTCTCGTGTCCTGGTCGCGCGCCGCTCCAGACTCCACTCCAGGTTTTCTGACTGTCCCCCACATCGGCATCTACCCGACCTTCCACACGGGCGCTTCCGCCCTGAGAGTGACGTCATCAACCAGCGCCACCAGATATAAACCGGAGAGAGACGCGGGAAAGAGGAGAGAGGTTGTGATCCTGGCGTTTTGATATTTGCTTGTGTGTTTTCTAGTTTTGACTTTTTGCCTCCCAGTGACTTTGATTTGCCCCTTTGGTTTGGTTGCTCTTTGTATATATTTGTAGATAATTTCACTGTATGTTTGTGCACGCAGCAGTAGTCGGGCGTGGCTGCCATTTATTTTGGCAAGAGGGAATTTATTCACTGTTTTTGGTTTAGGGACTCGAGGAAGGGACCTGGATTTGTTTGTGTTTTTTTTTGCAGGTAATCTAGTTAATAAACAAAAGGGTATCTGTATTTTAGTATTTGGGCCTGGGTCCATCCTGAAGCTGATCCTGGTGTGTGTGTGTGTGTGTGTGTGTGTGTGTGTACACACACCACCATTTCCATACAGTTTAAAATAAAAACCTGAACCATTCTTTGGCTCTCCGACTAAACCCTAGACTGTGATGTAACGCAATATTTAAGTGACCACTTTGATTTCAAGCACAAGAAAGGCAACAGCTTTATTATGCAGAGGTGTTGCTTCAGTTAAAAACAACTAAGTTAGAGATTTATATCCGCTTGTCTTTATTGAACTACACTAGAATCCCCCATCCCACCCCCGCTGTAAAAAAAACAAACAAAAAAACAGTAACTCTAATTTTTACTTTAAGTCAATTTTTCATGAGCTTTTTTACTCTAGTAGATTTTTATGATGGTAAATTTCCTTGTTCTTCAGTAAACTTCACTGACGTATCAGTACTTTTACTCGAGTACAAAATTTTATTACTCTTTCCACCTCTGGAGATAACATGAATCTCTCATTTATGTTGAGGATGGTGACACACACTCGCCTGGAGTGTACGGAGCTCTGAACACGGCGTCTGCTTTCAACTCGTCCTGACGCAGAAACGTTCCCAGACGTCTGAGAGACACAACAGCCTGAAAACAGCAGACATTTAACTCATTCTTCTCTTGTATACATGTACAGAGGATATACTGCGCCCTTGATTTTAAACTGAGATGATATTTTGGAGCCTGCAGGACCGGAGTGCGTTAGACTCGGTGACTCGCCTGCATGGTGGTGCTGATGGAGAAGGGAAGTTGACTCAGAGGCGTCTTCAGCATGTTGATGAGCGCCAGAGAGACGAAGACCTTCTGAGCGTCCAGGACGTTATTCTCATCGGTAAGCACGTAAACTCCAAACATGGTGAATGCAATCTACACACACACACACACACACACACACACACACACACACACACACACACACACACACCAGTTTCAATTAGGATTTTATAACAATGGAAAAATACCAGAGATAATTCTTAATTAAGGAGACATGGTCTAATGTATGTCCATCTCAAGAAAGAAGGCGTGGCCTTGTTGTATGTCAAGCCCGAGGGAAAAAGGTTTCAATGACAGGGGAGAAGGCGTGGCCATGTGTTTCAGTGACAGTGGAGAAGGCGTGGCCATGTGTTTCAGTGACAGGGGAGAAGACGTGGCCATGTGTTTCAGTGACAGTGGAGAAGGCGTGGCCATGTGTTTCAGTGACAGGGGAGAAGGCGTGGCCATGTGTTTCAGTGACAGTGGAGAAGGCGTGGCCATGTGTTTCAGTGACAGTGGAGAAGGCGTGGCCATGTGTTTCAGTGACAGGGGAGAAGGCGTGGCCATGTGTTTCAGTGACAGTGGAGAAGGCGTGGCCATGTGTTTCAGTGACAGTGGAGAAGGCGTGGCCATGTGTTTCAGTGACAGTGGAGAAGGCGTGGCCATGTGTTTCAGTGACAGTGGGGAAGGCGTGGCCATGTGTTTCAGTGACAGTGGAGAAGGCGTGGCCATGTGTTTCAGTGACAGTGGAGAAGGCGTGGCCATGTGTTTCAGTGACAGTGGAGAAGGCGTGGCCTCTGTGTCTTTCAGTCCCAGTGATAAATGGCAAGAAGGCAGAATGTTGGAACAGAAAAGGACAGAGTGAAAGATGGACCAAAAAGAGGGACAGATGAGGAAGAGAAAAAAAATGGGGCTTGAGACCAAGTGAGAGGTAGAAATAAAGACAGAAGAAGAAAGTACAAAAGAGGTAGAGGGAAGCAGAGAGAGAGAGAGAGAGAGAGAGAGAGAGTTGCCTTATTACAGCACAGGAATGACATTTTCTTTGTCATACCAGGAAAGTGGAGGAGTTGAAGGAAGCGATGGAGATGGAATACAGGATCTGGGATTTTTTCAGTGCCTTCAGTTCCTTTTCTCTGAAACTCAGGACTCGATCCTCGAACGCTTTCTCCCAGGCGTAGAGCTTCAGGATCTTTATTCCGTTTAGAATCTCGTTCATCAGTTTTATACGTCCATCCATGTGCTTCATCTGGACCTCCTGAGTGCACACGCGCACACACACACACACACACACACACACACACACACACACACACACACACACACACACACAAACACACATACACACACACACACACGTCAAAGCATGCGATCATGCGGAGGAAGTCTTTACTGCAAAATCAGCCTTTCTTTGTTCCTGGATGTTCTTGATATATTACATATAGTACACGTTGTTTATGGTTAAAAAGTTTGTAGAAATAGTTAAAAGGTTGAAGCTATAAATAATCTTATGAGCTGATTCAGCGCTGTTATTTCAGCCAAAGTGAAAATATGAACTAATCCCAGTAAAAATATTCACTTTATCTTTTCTAATTAATATCTATTGGTGCAGATGTTTGTTTACATTGAGACAGCAGCGCATTAGTAGATTATTTTAAAGTGGATTATTAAATCCCACACATAACTGTTCATAACATCACTTTTACTCCACATTTAGATTCACTGATGGTGCAGGTTAAACTTCAGGCAGAGATCTGAGGACTGCAGAAGATTCAGTAAATTCTGTCCAGACAGTTTTGGGTGATCCGGCTGGACAGACATACAGACAGAAAATGTTTCTGAGTCTGGGCTCCGGTCCTCCAGTTTATGAAACTTTGAAAGTTTTAAAGACTTTAAAGACGCACACACTCATTCACACACTACGGGGCAATTTGGGAACATCAATTAGCCTAATCTAATTGGAAGGACTGTGGGAGGAAACCGGGGTACCCGGAGGAAACCCGCCAAGCACGGGGAGAACATGCAAACTCCAGGCGCACAGAGACGGGAATCGAACACCACTGTGCCACCCTCTCTGTAATTTATTTAGATTAAAACAAACTCTTACCTGCAGTTTGCTGCGCACTTTGGCGATCAGGCCGTTCAGAGGGAAGATGAAGATGACTGTGGTGATACCGGCTAAAGCCGAGGGGCCCAAAAGCTACAGGGTGACAATCACTAAATTATATCTGTTCATATCAAATCTGTAATCAACACAGTGAGAGAATCTGAGTTCAGCTCCTTTAATGATTTCTCTCACGGCGAAACATAAATCCGGTCAGTGAATATGAATCAGATTATTTTTAAATTATTAAATAACATTCGTTTCTGCTCTGTTACCTGCCAAAGGAAGAAAAGACACAGGCCGATTTCAACGGGTGCCATCCAAACCGCGTTAAAGTACACTACAAAGTCCATGAGTTTCTGAATGTCAGTGGACACCAAGTTCACTATGTCTCCCACTGTACATGTCCTGCGTGCAGTGCTGCTGATCACCAGAGACTGAGAGACACAGAAAGAGAGAGAGAGACAAAAAGGGGACAGATAGAGAGAGAGAGAGAAAGACATGGGGTGAGACAAAAACAGACAAAAGGGATAGAAAGACAGTAAGGGAAAGTAAGGGTGACAGAGACAATGAGAGAAAGGGAGACAAAGGGAACAAGGAAATAATAAAGAAAAGACAGAAGACAGGAAAAAGACAGCCAGTGAAAAGAAACGCGAGAGAGAGAGAGAGAGAGAGAGAGAGAGAGGGGGGGATAAAGAGATAGAGAAAAGAGGGAGAGAGACAGATGGGGGGGGGACAGGAAAGGACACAGAGACAGCAAGACACAGTGACATAGAGGGTGACAGAGGAGGGGAGACAGAAGAAAAAACAAAGACAGACAATACGGGAAAGGACAGAGACACAATGAAAGACAGACAGAGAAAGGGAGAGACAGAGGGAGAGGCAGGAGACAGAACAAAAAGGAGATGAAGGGAAGCACAATAGACTAAATATCATTTAATGCTTCTGTTCTATATAACTGTGTTCATATTTATGTTTATTATAAGAACAAGGCGGAGTGTGTCTGTAACATGTCAGACTCGAGCACATGAGCGCTGGACGTGATGAGACGCTACCTTCCTGTAGACCAGGCCCATGATGGCGGTTTTGACCCTCATGCCCACGGTGAAGCAGCTGTACATGTACTGATGATTAAAGAGCGACTGCAGGCACGACAGCAGGAACATAGAGGAGGCGAATAAATAACCCCTCCACTCGGGGGCGCCCTTATCACTCACCACGTCCAGCAGCAGCCTGAGGGACGAACAGAAAACACGATCACAGCGGCGAAAAACGAATGAATGATTTTATTCCTGTCTGTTTTGTACGTTCTGATTTAATACACTACAAATGCAATGCTGCACCTGAGCAGCTGCGGGATGGCGAACATGAAGGCGTCGTGGATGAGCAGGCAGAGTGTCCCTGACAGGAAGCACGGCCCGAAGGTTCTGACCAGCGCGCGCAGCAGGAGGAACCCGGCGCTCTGCTCCTGCCGCAGTTTCTGCAGGAACTGCGTCTGCTCCGTGATCTTACAGCTCAGGGTTTGAGGCGGGTTCACGATCCGCTCCTGGCTGGGCAGGAAGGAGAAAACAAGCACATGCGAAAAAATTCTATAGAGCAAAAACGCCTTCAAAAATAATACAACTTTTTTTTACGAGAATTCATGTTTATCAAGACTCAAATACTGTGAAGCAATAAACTAAAAATATGAGGTGCTATCAAAAAGTTTTGAGACTACTGTAGTTCTGTAACACGCCAACAGATGGCAGCACACGGATGCAGGCATTGTCACAGGAGCACTGATAAATCAGTGTCCCAAAAGACATCGTCCTGTGTACATCGGGACCTATTTTGAGTATTTATTAAACAATGATTAAAATAGAAACATATACAATGTATCAATTAAACGTACAACTTAAACCGGATGTGCGGAATGTGCAATATAATAATAATAATTGTGCAAATAAAGTTGTTCAGATATTAAAAAATAGAGTTGCTAAGTCGCCTTGGAGTGCGAGTAATAAAACTCTTCAGGACCTGATGTATTAGATTATCGTCCTGCACACTCTTGTCTTTCTCTACGTCATGACGTCGCTGAACGCGCGAGGTCTTACTGTGCACACTGTGTGTTCCACTCTCGCTCCAGATCACTGATGATTTTCTCAGATGTGTCCTCTTCTCGCAGAGACCAGAGATCTTCCGGTTTTAAAGGGGAGCGATAACCTCTCACTGCTAGCCTGGGGGAAAATAAAAAGAAATAAAAAAATTAAATCACACACAATAATTGATTTAACATTCGTCTTCAGCGCTATTATGATTCTGTTGCACAAGTTGCATAAATGTACAGGAAATTCAACTATTTAAGGCCTAAATATTAATTATATACAGTATAATGCAATATAAAAATTAGATTCTAAAATAAGAGATAACATTTTAATGTCCTGCATAGATTTATTAATCCAGTTTTAAAGCTGACTCAGGCGAGAGAGTTTTTCCTTCGCACCAAATCTTTATTACAGCTGCTCGTTTAAACTCCCTTATTGCAGCAGCGTCTTGGAGAAATGATATTTTCTTGCCTAAATGTGTTTTAATCTGTTTATTTTTTTTATCTCTCCATGGGTTTTGGAAATAAACTCATTTTATGTCTTGATGTATCCAGTATATATCATAGCTGATATACAGTATATAACAAATATCTATATAAATAAAGGAAAGGTTTTGTCTGTACATTGGTCAGAACTCGCTCTTTCTCTGATATCTTTACATTTCATACACTGGACGAACCGAAACCAGTCTCAGAAAAATGTCTGTACAGAATTTAATGAAACTTTGCCAATCCTTCAGTATTTGCCTGAAGTTAAATCTGCGCCATAAATGAAAGCAAAATGTTGATGTTATGAGCAGTTGAGTTATGTGCCAGATTATAAACCACGAGTTTTGACAGCGTACTGCACATACGTCAAATTGTGGGCGTGTCTTAAATCGACTGTCTGGACAGAATTTACTGAATCTCCTGCAGTCCTCAGATCTCTGCCTGAAGTTTAACCTGCACCATCAGTGAATCTAAATGTTGAGTAATAGTGATGTTATGAACAGTTATGTGTGGGATTTAATAATCTACTTTAAAATAAGCTACTAATGCGCTACTGTCTCAATGTAAACAAAACACCTGCACCAATAGATATTAATTAGAAAAGATAAAGTGAATATTTTTACTGGGATTAGTTCATATTTTCACTTTGGCTGAAATAACAGCGCTGACGTGGTATAAGTGAATTTTAACATGCTGGAGTCGTTTTAAGACAAAACTTCATCTTTATCTGATCTACTTTTTCCATTTCTCATCTGTGATTCTCTCTCCGATTACCGAACAGGGAGTGTGTTTGGATTCATGCATGAACATTAACTTTCCTATGTTCTCTTGTTCCCAGTAATTGTAATGAGATAAAATGACAGTAGATTTAAAATCCTGTCGTAAATTTTGTACAGTTCCCTAATATTTAGCCGAAAATTCAGTGAAACCCAAAACAATATAATTTTGTCACACCAAACAAAATTCTATGAAATTACAGTTTAAAAAAAATAAAGTTTTTTTTCTTTGACTTTCTTTGTTGCAGACAGACATGTACATGACCTTCAGCCTGAAACTGTGACATCACTGATTACATTAAAGCACATCAGATTATTTTTAGCTTTAACCTATTTAACTATTTATACAAACTCGACGCGTATTCACGCTAGTATAGTATCATTATGTTGACGCTTGAATAATAATTTTTTCTTTTTAATTTGCTCTACAGCGCCCATCAGCACTGGTAGTCACGTGTATGTAATTACTCTGCAACTCTTGTTCATGTCTCACTGTACTGTACATCACCGAGGTTATTTAAGTTCCAGGTTTTGTTTGCCCGTTGTGTTTAATGTGCTGATGTGTTTGCCTAGTATTATTATCACCACATATATCTCCTGATATGTTATATAATACAGTATAAAAGTATATAATCCTCACCTGGTGAACCACCAGAAGAGTGTCTTCGAGAGAAAAGAAGCATCTTCCACCGGACACGGGTTCTTCTGGGGAAACAGCAATGAGGTAGGAACTTGTACACTTGAGGTGCAGTGTCAAAATCGGAGAGGAGATCAAAACGTTCTGAGTGTCTGAGCATCCTCATCATTATATTTACTGAGACAAGCAAGAATGAGGACTGTACTGTAAGTGTTTTGTGAAACCTGCAGTACCGTGACACGGCCTGGTGTCTGAGCGTCTGGTCGCCGATCAGTGAAACAGCTGAGGATGAGCTGGACGAGCGCGAGAGGAAAGCAGGAGAAGAACAGCAGACATCGTACCATAGCTTGTGGAGACTTCTGCAAAAACACACACAAAGCTCTGCTCATGATGTAATGTCTACATGGAACATTAACCACACCTGAGTGCATTAGAAAGACCTGTCTTTGTTTTATCGGTTTATCACACACTCAACAGAGCTGGAAATGATTAAATAATTTAAGAATACATTCATACTGGAGGAGGACTTCCCCTGGAAACAATACGGAGTAAATAATCATGTCCCGAGTGGGGGGTGGGGTGGTGTCCCAGTAACCTCTGTACAGGATGAGTAGTTTCCTAGATCACTTTAAGTTATCTAGGAAACTATATGTGTGAGTGCATGTGTGTCTACGCATGTGTAAGCATGTTTATGTATGCCGTTAAATGTTTCATGAATGACACAGTAATAATGAAAGGCTTACATCCCGGCATCTTTTAGTGATGAGTGAGGGAGTAAAGTCTTAAACATCAAAACTAACAATTACTTTTAATTGTCGGAACGGATTGTAATACAACCTGCACTGACACGCCGCTTTCACATTCCTCTGTTTAGTTCCCCAAACACGGGTGCAGCGTCTTATTAGTCCCTATAAAGCAGATGTGGCTTCTGTCCCTACATGTATTAGTCCTGATGAAGGAGGCGTGGCTTCTGTCTCTATACTCATCAATCCCGGCGAAGGAGGTGTGGCTTCTGTCCCTACATTTATCAGTCCTGATGACAGAGGCGTGGCTTCTGTCTCTATACTTATCAATCCCAGTGATGGAGGCGTGGCTTCTGTCTCTACATTTATCTGTCCCGGTGAAGGAGGCGTGGCTTCTGTCCTCTACACCTATCAGTCCCTGTAAAGCAGGCGTGGCTTCTGTCTCTGCACTTATCAGTCCCTATAAAGCAGGCGTGGCTTCTGTCTCTGCACTTATCAGTCCCTGTAAAGGAGGCGTGGCTTCTGTCTCTGCACTTATCAGTCCCTATAAAGCAGGCGTGGCTTCTGTCTCTGCACTTATCAGTCCCTGTAAAGGAGGCGTGGCTTCTGTCTCTGCACTTATCAGTCCCTGTAAAGCAGGCGTGGCTTCTGTCTCTGCACTTATCAGTCCCTATAAAGCAGGCGTGGCTTCTGTCTCTGCACTTATCAGTCGCTGTAAAGGAGGCGTGGCTTCTGTCTCTGCACTTATCAGTCCCTATTAAGCAGGCATGGCTTCTGTCTCTGCACTTATCAGTCCCTGTAAAGGAGGCGTGGCTACACTTATCAGTCCCTGTAAAGCAGGCGTGGCTTCTGTCTCTACACTTATCAGTCCCTGTAAAGGAGGCGTGGCTTCTGTCCTCTACACTTATCAGTCGCTGTAAAGGAGGTGTGGCTTCTGTCTCTGCACTTATCAGTGCCTATTAAGCAGGCATGGCTTCTGTCTCTACACTTATCAGTCCCTGTAAAGCAGGCGTGGCTTCTGTCTCTACACTTATTAGTCCCTGTAAAGGAGGCGTGGCTTCTGTCTCTGCACTTATCAGTCCCTGTAAAGGAGGCGTGGCTTCTGTCTCTACATTTATCAGTCCCGGTGAAGGAGGCGTGGCTTCTGTCCTCTACACTTATCAGTCCCTGTAAAGCAGGCGTGGCTTCTGTCTCTGCACTTATCAGTCCCTGTAAAGGAGGCGTGGCTTCTGTCTCTGCACTTATCAGTCCCTATAAAGCAGGCGTGGCTTCTGTCCTCTACACTTATCAGTCCCTGTAAAGCAGGCGTGGCTTCTGTCTCTGCACTTATCAGTCCCTGTAAAGGAGGCGTGGCTTCTGTCTCTGCACTTATCAGTCCCTATAAAGCAGGCGTGGCTTCTGTCTCTACACTTATCAGTCCCTGTAAAGGAGGCGTGGCTTCTGTCCTCTACACTTATCAGTCCCTGTAAAGCAGTCATGGCTTCTGTCTCTACACTTATCAGTCCCTGTAAAGGAGGCGTAGCTTCTGTCTCTACACTTATCAGTCCTGACGAAGGAGCCATGGCTTCTGTCTCTACACTTATCAGTCCCTATTAAGCAGGCGTGGCTTCTGTCTCTGCACTTATCAGTCCCTGTAAAGGAGGCGTGGCTTCGGTCTCTGCACTTATCAG
The DNA here is from genome assembly GCA_011419295.1 of Clarias macrocephalus. Classification (NCBI taxonomy): domain Eukaryota; kingdom Metazoa; phylum Chordata; class Actinopteri; order Siluriformes; family Clariidae; genus Clarias; species Clarias macrocephalus. The sequence goes on from JAAGKR010001583.1 coordinate 46,398, forward strand.
TCCCTATTAAGCAGGCGTGGCTTCTGTCTCTGCACTTATCAGTCCCTGTAAAGGAGGCGTGGCTACACTTATCAGTCCCTGTAAAGCAGGCCTGGCTTCTGCCCTATACTTATCAGTCCCTGTAAAGGAGGCGTGGCTTCTGTCCTCTACACTTATCAGTCCCTGTAAAGCAGGCGTGGCTTCTGTCTCTGCACTTATCAGTCCCTATTAAGCAGGCGTGGCTTCTGTCTCTGCACTTATCAGTCCCTGTAAAGCAGGCGTGGCTTCTGTCTCTGCACTTATCAGTCCCTATTAAGCAGGCGTGGCTTCTGTCTCTGCACTTATCAGTCCCTGTAAAGCAGGCGTGGCTACACTTATCAGTCCCTGTAAAGCAGGCGTGGCTACACTTATCAGTTCCTGTAAAGCAGGCCTGGCTTCTGTCTGTACACTTATCAGTCCCTGTAAAGGAGGCGTGGCTTCTGTCCTCTACACTTATCAGTCCTGATGAAGGAGGCATGGCTTCTGTCTCAACACTTATCAGTCCCTGTAAAGCAGTCATGGCTTCTGTCTCTACACTTATCAGTCCCTGTAAAGGAGGCGTGGCTTCTGTCTCTACACTTATCAGTCCCTGTAAAGAAGGCGTGGCTTCTGTCCTCTACACTTATCAGTCCCTGTAAAGCAGTCATGGCTTCTGTCCTCTACACTTATCAGTCCCTGTAAAGCAGGTGTAGCTTCTGTCTCTACACTTATCAGTCCTGATGAAGGAGGCGTGGCTTCTGTCTCTATATTTATCAATCCCGGTGAAGGAGGCGTGGCTTCTGACCTCTACACTTATCAGTCCCTGTAAAGCAGGCGTAGCTTCTGTTCCTACACTTATCAGTCCTGATGAACGAGGCGTGGCTTCTGTCTTTACACTTATCAGTCCCGTGAAGGAGGTGTGGCCTCTGTCTCTATACTTGTCAAATGCAAGGCCCTTGAGCACGGCCCTTAACCCTGTCTGCTCCGGGGGGCGCTGTATCCTGGCTGACCCTGTGCTCTGACCCCAGCTTCCCCACTGGGATATACGAAACAATCACTTAATTGTATGAAAAAGATAAACATGACGAATAATTATATCTTTTATGTTTATGTACATAAACATGTGCTAATAAAACCCTGAGCGCAGAAGTTATTTAATTCCAAAGATCATCAAACATATGTCACATTAATAGGGTCTAATGTTTCTTAAACAGGATTTGTCATTTATTAGCTGAAATCTGTAGGACTGGAAATGAAAAAAACAATAATTAACACCATGTTGCTGTTCAAAACAAATATCCTACATGGCAATATTTTAGACTTCCATATATTTAAGGATTATATCATAAACACTGAAGCTGTTTCAGTTTAAAATCAGAGTAAAAAATCTTAACTTTACAAATCATAATAAAAATATGATTACTGTTGAGCTCTTAATACTGTATTTATTGTCATTTGACAGATGGACAGACAGACAGATAGACAGACCTTTTCCTGGATGGTCTGGATGTTTACTATGAGAGGAACAATTGAACAAATCACCGTCAGCATCCAATAGAGAAAAAGAAAAAGTGAGGATCGGCAGCCCATTATTCTCTCCAGATGGATGAGACACACAGCCAAGATCTGAAAACACACACACGCAAACACACAGTCTTAAACCGCTGACAGAATAGACATTTGACAACACAACATTTCTATTGGTTTTTAAGCCATCTGGGATAGAACAGAGTAGAGCTGAAACATCAACTTTGTGGAAGAATTGAGGTTGTAAAAAATCATAAATGGAGATCATTTGAACACCTGGTGAGGTTGCATGGTAAAAAAAAAAAATCAACAGTAAAAGCCAGAGCTAGGTTTAATGGTGAAAGTAAAAGATTTTGCTCACATGCATGCATGCACACGCATGCACATACACAAACACACGCAATGTGACGAGAACCACAGGATTGAAACTAAACAGCTGTGCGTCCATAAGAAAACCACATGTTAGTGAGACTCATCAGAAAAAGGCCTCGGTTTGCTAAGGGGCATAAAGACTGGATGTTAGAGCAATGGGGATCCAGATTAAGCCTATCCAGATAGGGTTGGGTACTGAAAACCGGTGCCAATACGCCACTATTACCTATATAACCGGTATGTACCGGACCGAAACAGAACATGAATTTCAGTGCCTCATTTCTGTGCCACTTGAATGCCTGAACTGTCGATTGAAATATTTGTTCTCTGGGGCTATAATGACACGGCATTCATGGGGTGTCAGAAATTATTGGAAAAATAAATTATTACCTTAATTAGAAAAATCTTGAGGACTTTGGAAAGCTTTGATAATACAAATCCAAAACATTGTTGCAGTAATGTTACTGTTAGTTTTATTTTTGTAGATTAAAAGTTTATTAGATTAGATAAAAAAAATTAAAAGCACAAATCATCGGGAAATGAGACCATCCGAGACGCGCGTGAACGCAGCAACAAACGTTACACTTGCTCTGACGGCAGCAGGTGATCTACCGCTATCTTAACTTGCTAAATTAAACTACTTTCGTTAAAATGCCTAAAACTGAACGGTCGAAAGTGTGGCTATATTTCACAAGAAAGGATTCCGACACCGCGACGTGCAGCAAATGTTTTACAGCAGTTGCGTGTAAAGGGGGAAACACGTCAAATCCAATGAAACATTTGAGGGCACACGGAATAAACTTAAAAGTTTGTATTTACTTTCGTATTTACTTATATATTCATATATACTTTAAACTTTTTATATATTGTTCAATTTTAAGCATTCATTTTTTTTATTGTTTTTTAAAAGTTTCGGTTCAGGCACCGTTTTGGCACCAGAACTAGTTTAAAAGTATCGATTTGGCACCAGTATCGAAAAAAACCCAAATGATACCCAACCCTAATTTCAGAGTGATGGGCGTGTCATGGTAAGAAGCGATGCTCACATCCTGCATAGTGTCCACCGTACAAGCCTCTGGAGACAGTGTTATGATCTGGGGTTGCTTCAGTCGCTCGGGAACCCCAGATCATAACACTGTAAACGCAATAGAATGAAGTCACATGACCACCTGAATGTACTGAATCACCAGTACATCACATCTATGGAGGTTTTCTTCCCTGATTGTTTTATATGAGGGAGGATTGTAGTTGGAGTGTTACTGCATATCAGCAAAGAATGTCCCATGGAACAGATCGGACAAAAATTTGGTTCAGCTCTGACTGGAGAAGTTTTAGGTACATTTCTAGTGTGTGCATGAGAGTTTTTTATGCTATTGCAGTAAATGTCAAGTCAAGTCAAGTCAATTTTATTTATATAGCGCTTTTAACAATTGAGATCGTCGCAAAGCAGCTTTACACAATAAAAAGAAGTAAGTCTGTATGCAATGTGTATGAATCAAAATGATAAGATTGTCCCTGATGAGCAAGCCGAGGGCGACGGAGGCAAGAAAAAACTCCCTGGGATGGTAATAGAAAGAAACCTTGAGAGGAACCAGACTCAACAGGGAACCCATCCTCATCTGGGTGATAACGGATAGCAGGGATTGATCAGCACCAAGAATGTCACCATTTTCTTTCACAATGTAGTAAAAATGTACTGTACATACATATTTACGTAATCAAATGCATTACACTTCTGTCTGTACATTGTAATTGAAGTTGCATAAATGAAGACATGAGAGATAACAAGGTGAAGAGATTTTTACCATGGTGAGGATGCGAATGATGGAGCTCAAGAGGAAAACCATGTGAAGGTGGATATTTGATCCATTCTCAGACAGCAAACAGAGCAGCTCCAAAATCCCGAATAACACCAAGCACATACCCAGAACCTAAACACACACACACACACACACACACACACACACACACACACACACACACACACACACACACACACACAGTACATATTCAGACGATATTATTTGCAGGTCTAGTCTACTATAGTGATGTTAATTGTCATTGTTTGCTAAGTTTCCTGCTCACCGTTTTGGCGCGGCAGAGTCTGGAGATCGAGATGAGTCCATGATGGAAGCAACGGAGATAGAGGACGTAAAACGGACTGCAAACCCACAGATAGAAACAGGGGACCCAGACGAGGACCGTGTGCTGGAAACACTCCGTCAGGTTTGGAGTTGGGGTGTGCCACGTCAAATTCGAATCCTGAGCACAGGCACAAAATGGACAGAATTCTAAACAAAATTCTACTTAAAACAGGTTTTACTGTATATCAGTACGAACATGGGCATAGAGGAATACATTCTCAGGCTACTTCTTGTTACAAAAATGTTTTCTAATCTTTAATACCAGCCCTATTTTTTAATTTTACAGTTGCAATATCAATTTAAAGTAATACATTCCCATATAAAAAAAATCTTAATAAAGTCATATTTTAATTCTGTGTTTTCCATGTAAAAATAATTTAAAAAATCATCATATCGTAGCAGGTCTCAATACTGTATTAGACGAATACAACCTCAGGCGAATAACATATAACTTTTTTCACTATGGCATTAACGAAAATGAAACCAAAAAACCAACAACATGTGGGAAAAACTGGAGTAAGTACCCCATGATTCAATGGCTTGTAGTTTCTATTGCTTGAGAAACAATAACTTGAACTAATTGTTTCCTGTATGACTTTATCAGTCTCGCACATCATTTTGGTCTGTCCTTCTTTATAACATTGCTTCAGTTCATTGTGTTTTTTGTGCCTTCGCTAATGCAAAACTGTCATGAAGTATGACTCAGGATAGGAGCCAAGGGACAGCTTTGAACTCAGAGTTTGTTGATTTTCTCCGTAGTTATAAGAAACTATGGAGAAAATCAATGGTCCACATTACGTATTTGGAAATCTAAAATGACGTCTTTCAAAATTACTAGATTAGCTAACAGGGAAACGGAACCAGAAAGTTATTGAATTAAAAGAAGAGAATAACCAGTTCCCTTCATTTAATCAATGTATTGCCTGCAAACCTGTCACATCTCTGCAGTCACTGAAACAAAGAGAAGCGGAAAAAAACACAAAATTTCTAAGTCAGCAAATGTCTCAGACACTGACCACAAGGTCTAGTGAAAAGATTCCCCTAACATGCATTTTCTGTAAGAAGACTGGGCGTACTTTGCAAAAAATGTGAGAAGTTCATGGAGAGGGCAGTTTCAGACAGAATTAAATATGTTCGAGCTGAAAAGCTGTGCTTTGGTTGTCTCTAGTTTGGTCACCACTCAAAGAGCTGTGAGGATAGGAACACTTGTGAATTGTGCCACAACTGGCACGCAACCTATCTGCACGAGGAGAGAGACAGAAGAAAAAACACAACAACAAAAGCTAAACAAAATCTGAGTAAAGAAACGCCAAGTACATGTCAAGAGAACTACAAAGGAACAATTACAGCTGCTACTTCAAATAGAGTTATGAAGCTAACACACAATCGGCTGCAATCATTTATATCTGCCTACACAAGAAATCCTTGTATATGCGCTGTTGGATTCTGGAAGTGACACAACCTTTATTCTATGTGAAGTAGCAAAAACTTTGGAAGCAAATGAAGAACAAATCAAGCTCAAGCTTTCTACTATGATCTTAAGAACTAGAGTAGTCAGCTTTAAAAGAGTGCACAACCTAGAGGTCTGTGGCATCTATGCCAAAAAGAACAATTCCTTACCACCAGTGTATACACGGGACTTTATTCCAGCAAACCGAACCTATATAGCAACAAATGAAACTGCAAAGGCTTGGCCCCACTGTAAGGGGTGAATGTTCTTACCTACGTGCCATCAGTATGTCTAACAAAGTCCATTGTTGTCTGGGAATATAAAAGGTTTCACCAACTAAAGTCACAACTATACCAAAACTTGAACTCTGTGCCTCATTTGTTGCAGTTCGAACCAGTGACATGCTCCATAATGAGCTTGAAATACATGATCTGCAGAAGTTCTTCTGGACTGTTGTTCTCTGGTGCATAAGCAACGATGCTAGATGGTCTCAAGTATTTGTATCCAACCACACACAGAGAATCAAGTCAAGTAAAAAATCTGATTAATGGGCTTATGTTGCCTCCAAGGCCAACCCAGCAGATCATGCCTCTCTAGGTTTGACTGCAGAACAACTCAAGACCTCAAACTGGTTCTCAGGTCCAATGTGCAGAGAACTCAAGGTGGGAGAAATAAAGAAAGATGATCCTGAACTCTGCAAGGCTCTTGTGTGTTACCGAGAGGCAAAGGAAGATGGATCTTCTACAGGATTTCTCTGATTGGTCAAGCGGAGTTAGAGCAGTAGTCAGGCTAAAAAGACTAGTAAAAGAATGCAAAGGTGTGATGAAAGTACAAGCCTAGAAGAAATAAAAGAAGCAGAACTTGCTATTATTAGTCTAGTTCAAGAAGAAGATGAAGCATTCACAGATGAGATAAGGAACTTGAAGCTAAAGAAAGTGATTGTTAAGAGCAAAGACAGTAAGCTGTATGAGTTGGATCAAGGATCCATTCTTGGATGAAGAGGGTATTCCGAGGGTAGGAGGACATTTAAGTCAAGCCACATTGCATCAACATGTGAAGCACCCAGCAATACTTCCAAAGAATAGCCACATATCAACTTTACTTATTAAGCATTTTCATGAAAAAGTACATCATCAAAGACATGGAAAGTCAATAAATGAGCTGCAAGCTAATGGATGGTGGATCCTGGGATGCAGCAGTGCCGTCTCATCACATATCTTCAAATGTGTCAAGTGCAGAAAGTACAGAAGATGTACAGAAGAACAGAGAAAGAGTGACTTACCACAGGTTGGAACAGAAACAACCCCACCCTACACATATGTCGGCATAGACTGCCTTGGTCCAACTCATGTGAAAGAAGGAAGGAAGGATCTCAAAAGATATGGTCTCATTTACCGAACCCATGTCCATAGAGGTCATTGACGCATTTCTCATGCCTTAAGAGCATTCATTGCCATAAGAAGAAACGCTCGTCAGCTAAGATGTGAACCAATTTTGTCGATACAAGGAGAGAGTTTGCAGAACTCATGAAAGGAACAGGTGGAAGAGTAAAGGTTCTAGGATGAGAAATACTTTTAAACCCCCCAACAGCAAGTCATATGGGTGGTGTCTGGGAGAGGCAAATAAGAACCATATTGCTATCCTCTACCAGTCAGGACAAAGGCTTGGCAGCACCTCTCTATAGACATTTCTGTATGAGGTTATGGCCATTATTAACACTACTGAACATCTGAATGAACCATCTGGATCTGAACCTTTAACTCCAAACCACAACCATAGAATGAAGTCGACAATCATTCTACCCCCCACACTCTGGCAGAGAAGATCTTTATCTTCAAAAGAGGTGGCGTCGAGTGCATTATTTGGCTAATGAGTTTTGGACTTGATAGAGAGAAGAATATCTTTTGAAATTGCAAGAAAGACAAAAGTGGTACAAGAACAGAAGGAACAAAAGTCAATGGCATTGTCCTTCAGGCACCACACAACGAACGGAAGCTGGCTAGAATCACAGAAGTCTATCCGGGGCCAGATGATAGGGTGAGAAAACTGAAATTACTTGTTAGTGACACCACGTTTTCCAATAAGAGGGAAACGCACACCCAAAACAGTATAGCTTGAAAGACCTGTAGATAAGATTATTACTCTGCTTGAGGCAGATTAAGGTGTTTAATGAAACAGAAAATCCTAAATGGTTACTAACAAGAAATGTTCCTTTGATAAGTGTTTACTAAAAATCCCACATTAAGATTTGTGTGATTTCGTGGAACTGTGACAATTATATTGGTTACATTATTTGTTTGGTTTATTGACATTTTTCAAGACGAATATCATTATTAAGCATTAAGCATATCATTATTTAGTAAAATATTATTCCACATGCTGTGCACGATATTATTCATGTCACGCTAACATGGTTTGTAATTTTTTTTCTGCATTTTTAGTTTGGACATTTGGACAGAAGCTTTCAAATAAACCAGTAATAAGAGCACCACTTGTGTCTGCCTGTGCTTCGGGGGAATTACACTCTGTTAAGGTCCTGCCACAGCATTTCAGCTGGGTTGCGGTCTGTGCTTTGACTAGGTCATTCCATTCCTCGATTCTTTCATTTTTCAGCCATTCTGATGTTGATTTATGGATGTGCTTTGGATCATTGTTCTATTGCATGACTTAGTGTTAGCCTGGCTTTAGCTGTCAGACTGATCGCACATTTGTCTCTCGAATACTCTGGTATACAGAGAGTCGCTAAATGACTACCAGACAAGTCCAAATCATTACCTCCACTGTGATGCCTGACAGAGAGACATTGTTCAAGAGGTCTTGTGGTTTGTTCGGATGCAGTTTTGCAAACCTCAGTCGTGCTTCAGTGTTCTTCATAGACAGAAGAGTCTTTCTCCTGGCAACTCTTCCAAACAAAACGTACTTTTTCAGTCTTCTTCTAATTGTGCTGTCATAGACTTTAACATGTAACATACTCAGCGAGGCCTGTGGTGTCTGAGATGTAGCTCTTGTTTGTTTTTTTTTGTATTTCACTGAGCATTGCTACCCTTGCAGTAAATGTGCTGGGACGTCCACCCGTGATAAGATGTCTTGCCAACTGTCTTGACTGCTTTCCACTTTTGGATAATCTTTCTTATTGTAGATCGTTGAACTCCAAATTGTTTGGAAATGGTTTTATAAGACCATAGCCTATTTCTTTCCCTCTTGAGATTGTGTTAACACACACCTGAATGCTCCAGACCAGTGAACTGCCAAAACCTCTGCTTTAGAGATCTGCACACCTTCTGATGTTCAATTAATCAAGGGCTGATGATGAGCAACACCTGACTGCAACTTACCCTCTTAAATCATGTGGAAGCAATAAGGTAAGTATTTCCTGCATGTTTTAAAAGTATTTTATTTCTTTTATTTCTGAAAAAAAAAAATCATATGTTGTTGTGCGCCTGATTGCGTTTGTCTAATACTGAGACCTACTACGATCAGATGAGAAAAGACATACTGTAGAATTGAAAGAGGAGGTACAAACTTTTGAACATGATGATGATGATGATTTGAAAAAAGATAATTATAATAATTTAACAGACACTTCATGTCTGACGTACATTCACATGCAGTATTACACACTGTGGTTTTCATATAAGATCATAAACATAAAAAGATCAAATTATCCATTATGATAAACTCTTAATATCTGCCATATTTACTCAAACTAAACTCTAACACTAAAATTTCATGTGTCGTAAAGCTCCCACAGTGTTTTTATAAGAGTGAACACAGACATTACACACTTTACCTTCCCAGACAAGCGAAATAAATATTACTCACTACATAAAACCTGTACATACGTAGCTAATGATCCGTGTCTCTAATTAGCCAATGCTGCAGTCTTTATTATATTAACCTTTGCTTGTTGACTTATGGGAAAAACTGTCACAATATCGCTCTTCAGGCATGCTCGTGCACGTCTCACCTCCCGTCTCACTATTTGCTGCTCTTTGAAGAAAACATGAATCTTCTGAATGGCATTTCAAACGTTTTAAATGTTTGCTTTAGGCCTTTAGTTCACTTCAAGGAAATTGTGTGTGTCTGTGTGTGTGTGTATGGTGGTGGTGGTGGTGGTGGTGGTGGGGGGGGGGGGGGGGGGTAGTTGTAAAGCTGCTGCATTAAATCTATACGAATCGACTCCTCTGCCTTTAAAAACGCCATGGCTTCAGCACAGGTGCTTGTCTTTAGTTTATACCCAGAGGGCAGCTCAACTGTTCAACTCGGGACATTTAAAACATGTGAGTCTGAAGTTGCATAACACTTAAACACCCACGAACATATGCACTGGCATGCAGCACTGGCACATGACGTCTGATTCTGTTTACTGTAAAAGCGATTATTTCTTTCCACTCCTGCCGCCAACTGTAGACATAACATGACTGTAGCTAATTTCTGGCAATTATTTTACATCCTAATGTATCACGTTCCTAATGCATCACATGTTCACATGTATGTCCGTATTTATTTTAAAAGAACAATTGTGCTGAAAAAGTTAAGCCTCTGGTTTAAGGCATTGTCTTTACTCGGGTTTGTGTTGGTGTTCGAATAGACTTGCTGATTCTTATTGAAAAATCAGACAGAATTAAAATCAGTCATGGCGCCATTGAAAGCAAATTAATAAAATATCAGTAAAATCTGTATAAGTAAAATAGAGGTTTTGTCTGTACATTGGTCAGAACTCAATGATATCTTTATGTTTCACAGACCAGAAACCAGAAAAAAAAATTCTGTCTGTATGTCTGTATGTTTGTCCAGCTAGATTTTGTCACAGCATCACACAAAATTGTCTGGACACAATTTACTGAATCTTCTGCAGTCCTTAGATCTCTGCCTGAAGTTTAATCTGCACCATCAGTGAAATCAAAACGTTGAGTAAAAGTGATGTTATGAACAGTTATGTGTGGGATTAAATAATCTACTTTAAAATAATCTACTAATGCGCTACTGTCTCAATGTAAACAAACACCTGCACCAATAGATATTAATTAGAGAAGATAAAGTGAATATTTTTACTGGGATTAGTTCATATTTTCACTTTGGCCGAAATAACAGCGCTGACGTGGTATAAGTGAATTTTAACGCGCCGGAGTCGTTTTAAGACGAAACTTCATCTTTATCTGATCGACTTTTTCCATTTCTCATCTGTGATTCTCTCTCCGATTACCGAACAGGGAGTGTATTTGTCTGAGCACAAGTATACGAAAATAAATATGCATACAGTACTTCCTGATGGTAAATGAATGGCTCGAGAAACATTGCGATCACTATCTTACACATATATAAGATACTAATAACACAAGCCATCTCTGGTGTTCTCTATTTCTTAAGCCAAAAGGAAACTAGCTGAATGCTAATAGCTAGCTGTCTCAAGTCGCCCTGTGATCAATACAAAGCATACGGTATGTATTAGCACATAAACACTACCAGATCTGTTTTTCGCTGTCATCTATAACAGTATTGTACATGTGAACAAGGTTTAACAAGGCACATGCATGTGTGTGTGATCATTTCTGCAGGTGGCAAATTGCTAAACCGCTATTGGCTGGGATTTCTTAATTCCGTTAGCATAAAATAATTAATTAGAATAAAAAAATGAAATAAGTTTTTAAAAGAGGCAAGAGATTTTTTTTTTGCACACACTGACACAACCTGATCTCTGTTCTGTTTACAGCCTTTGTGACCTGAACTCTGAGGGCAATTTGAAGTCATGCCATGGAAACACACCCTCTTTCTCTTACTTACACATACACACACACACACACACACACACACACACACACACGCAGCCACACAATCCCGGCTAAGATGAGATCGCTGTTCATGATAAAGCAGAATGGAACTGAGTAATAGCGGATAAACTTTACATAACTGCTCTAATTATTTTGTTATTTAACAGTCTACAAGACAAGGAAAGGAGACGTATTTGTTCCCAAACAGTCCAAGAACAATCCCTGTAAAGTACCTTTCAAACATAACATTTAGGAGTGTTTTTGTGCTCCTATATTGAGGTTCTTGGAAATCATTGTAATGAGTAAAGCCAAGAGTAAAGACAAATAACAACAAACGAATCAGCTGATATTACCGATAACGTATCTAGCTTTATACTAATGACAGGGGGAAAAAATGATATAATCTGACAATTTATTAATCTGAATCTGAATTCGCAGATAACCTGTCAGTCATCTCTTCCCAAAGTTAGACGCTCCCATACTTCATATCCAGGGCAATTTATTTCTATGGTTTTATATTACTAGTGATAAACCTAGACGGCTCTATATCCTCAGGGTTCCACTTTACACCCAGTGGTCCATTTCTGGGCCCATGTGTTTCCAGCATTCTATAGTTCTACAGTATATACTCACGGTATAGATGGCTAATTTTCAGAGCCATATGTTTTCTCAGAATCCTATATTCCATGTTATGTGTAGGATTATAGCATTCTATATTCTGTAAAAAAAAGAAAAAGGCAGCAATATATATATATATATACACACTTCAGTTCATTAGTATGATGTACTGTATATTCTGTTAATATAACATCAATAATATAATCATATTAATATCATAATATTACAATAAATTTAGCATGAAAACATTTATACAGGTTTTCCTTTTCCTGAAGTGTGTATACATTTTTTGGCTGACTATGTACTGTATACATAAACTTTCTTTCAGTTGCTTCTGTCACATGTTTCTGTGTGTGTGTGTGTGTGTGTGTGTGTGTGTGTGAAAACATTTTCCTTTTCCCACTCCTGTCACCAGCCGTAGACATTCTTTGAATATTTATACAGAGCTTATTTCTGGCCATTATTTCACATTCTAATGGTTCAAATGTAGGTTCGTTTTTGTTTTAAAAGACCCATTGTGCTGAAAAAAATGAAGTATCTGGTTAAGTACTTTAAATTCGTGTTTGTGATGGTGTTCAAACGGACTCAATGATGCTTATCGAAAAAAAAATCAGACAGATTTAGAAACAGCCGTGGCTCCATTGAAAGCGAATCACTTTTTTCCCTTTGCGATAAAATATCAGCGAAATCTATATGAACAAAACAAGGTTGTGTCTGTACATTGGTCAGAATCGCTCTTTCAGTGATACCTTTACGTTTCATACACTAGAGGACCGGAAACTGGAGGTCTCGGAAAATGTTCTGTCTTCATGGATGTGTGTTCGTCTGTCCAGCCAGATTTTGTCACAGCATCTCGCCAAAACTGACTGGACAATTAAAACATTTATTGAAACATTGCTTTATGTATCGCTTTGTAAGTCTTTGGTGTAGTATGGCAAATTTATGTACAGTATATAATCTAGTGTCCTGTGTACCCCAAATCCTATATTCTCCTGGTACTATATTTCATTTTATTGTATTTTGGAGATTAGGAAGGCCCAGGAGGAGGTTCATGGATGTGGTTAGGGAGGACATGCATGCCGGAGGTTGGAGTGACAAAGGAATATGTGGAAAATGTCCAGGGCTCTATTTCCAAGCCCATATGTTCCCAGGACCTTTTGTTCAGGTCTTATATTCCCAGAATTGCATATTCATGTACTCAATTTCCAGGCCTACAGGTTCCCCAAATCTTATTTTCCCATGGTTATACACACTCAGGGATATATATTCAGGTCCACATGGTCACATGATCCTATATTCCTAGCCACAGATCTGGTTCTAGCGTTCCCAAATGTTACAGTATATACCCTTGGCTCTATATGCCCAAGATGCTATATTCACAATGTCCTATATCTCCATACTTTTATGTTCCCATGGTCCAACTTTCCTGAAATATTTTTGCCTTGTGACCTGTTTTCCCAACATGATAGGTCTCTAGCTCCCAGTATTCCCAAGGCTGTGTATCCTCGGGGATGAATATTATTTTTTCCAAACCCTTATCCTCTCAAACGTCCTATATTCCAACATTCTACAGTATATTAGACCAGCTCTGTTGCATGGAGCGAGATGTTCTCAGGATAGTTTACTAGTTATGCAACCTTCTCTGGTCTAGAGTTTATCGAGTCTTATATTTCCAGTGTCTAATGTTCACATACCTATAACGATAACTATTTTCCCAGTGCTTCATGAATCATTACAGAATCCCTTTTTTTCAGGATCCTATATTACTAGGGATATATTGTTAATTTCATTGAAAGTGTAATATCTATACTTGTATATATCAAGTACAGTACAGACCAAAAGTTTAGACACCTTCTCATTCAAAGAGGTTGAATTTGTATTATGGCAAGAAAAAAGCAGCTAAGTGAAGAAAAAAACGAGTGTCCATCATTACTTTAAGAAATGAAGGTCAGTCAGTCGGAAAAATTGGGTAAACTTTGAAAGTGTCCCCAAGTGCAGTCACAAAAACCATCAAGCGCTACAAAGAAACTGGCTGACATGCGGACCGGCCCAGGAAAGGAAGACCGAGAGTCGCCTCTGCTGCGGAGGATAAGTTCATCCGAGTCACCAGCCTCAGAAATCGCAGGTTAACAGCAGCTCAGATCAGAGAGCAGGTCAATGGCACACAGAGTTCTAGCAGCAGACACGTCTCTAGAACAACTGTTAAGAGGAGACTGTGTGAATCAGGCCTTCATGGGAGAAGATCTGCTAGGAAACCACTGCTAAGGACAGGCAACAAGCAGAAGAGACGCGTTTGGGCTAAAGAACACAAGAAAGAACACAAGAAAGAAAACCCGCTGAATGAGAAGGGGCGTCCAAACTTTTGGTCTGTACTGTATATCCTGGAATTATATCTCTAGTAATTAGCATCTCAGTTTGTATTTTGTAAATAAGTAGTAAACCAATTAAATCTAATGCGTTTAGTGAGCACTAGACATGACCACATGGCTTGTCCCAAACTGCAACCGGGACTTCTTACGGCGTTCTTTCAACGATGGCTTTCTTCTTGCCACTCTTCCATGAAGGACAGATTTGTGGAGTTTACAACTAATAGTTGTCTTGTGCTCAGATTCTCCCACTTGGGCCTCTTGGCTGCTTCTCTGGTGGACGTCCATATCTTTGTAGGTTTGCAGACGTGCCGTTCTCTTTCCATTTTGAACGTTGCTCTGTAAGATTCTCGAAGCTTGGGATATTTTGGGATACTTCTCCACAACTTTATAACTGACCTGTCTGGTGAAGTTCTTTGGTTTTCATGATGCTGTTTGTTCTCTAACAAACCTCTGGGGGCTTCACAGAACAGCTGTATTTACACTGAGATTAAATTACACACAGGTGAACTCTATTTACTAATCCGGTGACTTCTGAGGGGATCAGAGTGAGGGGGGGCTGAATACAAATGCACCAGAGACTTTTCATATATTTATTTGTAAAAGAAATTTGAAAACTATTTTGTGTTGGTCTATCACATAAAAGATCCCCATTAAGATCATTGTGATTCATCACTGTGTAATTTATATTAACAGCTATCTAATTAAATGTTATGCTTGTATTATTATTTTTTAATATAAACCAAGATTCAACAGTGCCCTGCAAAAAGTATTCACACCCCTTGACCTTTTCCCACATTTTGTCACGTAACACCCACAAACCTGAATGTACTGTATTTTATTGGGATTTTATGTGATAGACCAAAACAAAGTGGCACATCATTGTAAAGTGAAAGGAAAACAATACATGGATTAAAAAAT
The DNA here is from genome assembly GCA_011419295.1 of Clarias macrocephalus. Lineage (NCBI taxonomy): Eukaryota > Metazoa > Chordata > Actinopteri > Siluriformes > Clariidae > Clarias > Clarias macrocephalus. The sequence continues at coordinate 61,564 of JAAGKR010001583.1, forward strand.
ATATTTTAAGCAGTAATTAAATTTTTTAAACATGTGACAAAATGTGGAAAAGTTCAACACTTTTGCAAGGCACTGTATATGAAATTTAAAAAGGTATGTCAGGTCACAATGCAACAGTCCCAAAGGTGTTGAAGGGTTCATATAAAGTTCCTTCCGTGGTTGCTTCAGTATTTGTTGGAGACTTACCGGGGAAAGCCAAGCTTATGAAAAACAAAGGCTGAGTTACACCCACACATTCATTCTAACATGTTTACAGCTCCTAGGCATAATGTGTTCTCCGTAATAAAACTAAATACCTGAATCGGAATCAATTATGGAACCTTGAATTGCATGTACTGCACCAGTTGCTAAGCCAGCTTGGAGTGGTGTCGTGTAATTTAGGATTAAATCGCATACTGACTCACCGTTCTCTTATTACCATGAGGGTTATTAAATAAATGATATAAATGATCTCTCAGATGACCATGACGGCACAAGTTAAACTGTAATTCAATATGCAAGCTTGCTGACACCTGATCTCCCTCCACCTCCGTATCGCACAGCACTTTGTTTCATTACACACCTGAGGGAATGTTACATCAGCAAACTAGTTAAATCCATTCGAACCAGGCTGCAATGCATCATGGGTAACTTGTACAGTCCCTCGGGATAACACTTTGAGAACATCTCAAAGAAGGTCTCTCGCCTGCCACGTGGAAGGCCCTGGTTCGAATTCCCACCCAGTGCACAAACTTCAGTGCCGGTCCCAAGTCCAGATAAAACGGGAGGGTTGTGTCAGGGAGAGCCTCCAGCGTCAAGTTGTGCGCGAATCGGATGGTCTGCTGTGGCGACCCCGCGATGGGAACAGTGTGGTAATGAGGCGAATCATGATTTGTTTCGCTTAAATGAGTCTTTCGTAAGAATGAAAGTTGTAAAGAGAAATGCAGTACCCAAGACTGTCCGCCAATAATCCAAACCGCATGTGCTTCAGGCTTCAGTGGTGTTGCCCTGAGAAATACTGCATTCAGGTTTGAAAGCATTTTTGCAGTCACACTGTACAGTAAGTAAGAGGCACAGCTGGCACATCTTCAGTAATGCTGTAGAATTTCCACCCCAATCCTAAACGAAAGTTGGCACTGAATGAAAAAAAAAGGGAGATCCATCAAAGCCAGGAAAGCCCTCATGTGTGTGCAGTTTATTCCTGTTTGATGAAGTGAACGCAGGAGCAGAAATTGCTGTAGAGCTGGCTAGGAAGAGCAGGTTGAACTCCTTTGCTGCGTTGTTGCAACTAAAATGGGCGCTAAGATTGTGTGGGAATGTTGGAATGCAGAGTTGAGGTGCAATGCAATGCCATAACAAAGTGCAGAATTTGGGGGAGGTTAGTATAGCATACAGTGAAAGACTGTGATAGAATTTTGTGTTCACCAAATAAGTTTCCATTGGGACAAAAAAAAAAAAAAAAAAAACGGATTTATAGCGTTTTGCAAAATAATACAAAATTTTTATTGATACAACCAAAACTATTTTGACTTAATATTTTTGCATTTTTACACTCTTGTGACTAGACAGTTTGTAATACTTTTTGTTTCTTTTGCAAAACTGTCTTTTCTTAAAATTTCCAAAATGGATTTATCTTGTTTTTGGAGTAAAAACCTTATCATAGATTCTTTATAAACGCTGATTGGTGATTAAAAGCACTTACAAGTAAAATCAGTAAAAATGATCATCTGCTTATACTGATACCTGTCAGTGGGTGAAATATACAGTATAAGGCAACAAGTGAACAGTCAGTTTTCAAAGTTGAAGTGCTACAAAAATTGCCAATTTCGCAGAGTCTTTAACAACGGCCCTGTTGGTTGTAATGGATAAAACACTGGGTTAGAGCCTCTGTCAAAAAATGGCAGTTTTTTGGGTATGTAGGGTTTATTACCTACTGAAGGGTTTATTATCCAAGGAAGGACAACTGGTAAACCATGGTCGTCCAAAGCTGATTAATCCACATGGAAAGCAAAGAGCCAACCCTGCAGAGCTACTTTAGTACAATTTGCTGAAGAAGTTCTTTCAGGCTGTGGGTGGATAAAACCATCCGCGACGCTCTGAGATCTCGCACCGCTGCCTACAAAGCGGGACTTGCGTCGGGGGACATGGACCCGTACAAGGCTGCGTCTTATAACGTCCGGAAGGTGGTGAAAGAGGCGAAGCAGCGCTACGAGAGGAAACTAGAGTCACAACTCCAATAGAGTGACTCTAGGAGCCTGTGGCAGGGACTAAGAACAATAATGGACTATAAAGTACCAACATCCGGTATGACGAACGCGGACATGACTCTGGCAGATGAGCTGAACACATTCTATGCTCACTTTGAGGCTGCAGCTAAAGCCGCCAGCGATGCTAATGCTAGTGGCGCTAACGGCTGCAGACAGGAAGTCACGGCCAGCACCGGAAACGCGCTCATCATCTCAGAGCACGACGTGAGGAGAGAATTCAGGAGAGTGAACACCAGGAAAGCAGCAGGATCAGACGGTATCTCAGGTCGAGTCCTCAGAGCCTCCGCAGACCAGCTAGCACCAGTGTTCACAGAGATATTCAACCTCTCCTTATCTCAGTCGGTGATCCCCACATGCTTCAAAGAGTCCATCGTTGCTCCTGTTCCGAAGAAACCACATCCTACCTGACAAACTGGATCCACTTCAGTTTGCATACCACCCGAATCACTCTACAGATGATGCCATCTCTCATCTCCTCCACACATCACTCACTCACCTGGACACTAGAAGGGGGAATTATGTTAAAATGCTTTTCATCGACTACAGCTCAGCATTTAACACCATAATTCCCTCTACACTCACCACCAAGCTGGAGCACCTGGAACTCAGCTCATCTCTGGATCAGTGGATCTCTAATTTCCACAGGCAGTAAGGATGGGTGGATACGTCTCAGCCTCCCACACCCTCAGCACTGGAGCCCCACAGGGTTGTGTTCTGAGCCCCCGCTGTACTCTTTGTACATGTACGACTGTGTGGCCACTACTAGCTCCACCACCATCATTAAGTTTGCTGACGACACCGTCGCGGTGGGCCTGATCTCTGACAACGATGAGACGGCCTACCTGAAGGAGATTGGAAATCTGGAGAACTGGTGCCAGAGGAACAACCTCCTTCTAAACGTCAGTAAGACAAAGGAGCTGATAGTGGACTTCAGCACTAAGCAGGAAAGGAACTACCAGACCCCCGTCATCAACGAGAGCCCAGCTTCAAGTACCTCGGTGTTCACATCACGCAGGACTTGTCATGGTCCTGTCACATCAACACAGTGGTGAAAAACGCCCGACAGCATCTCTACCACCTCAGATGCTTGAGAGACTTTAGACTGCCTTCTAAGGCTTAGGGAACTTCTACTCCTGCACCATAGAGAGCATCCTGATGGGAAACATCACAACCTTGTTCGGGAACAGCACCATGCAGGACAGACGAGGCCTACACAGGGTGGTGAGATCAGCTGAGCACATATTTGTACATCACATTTGCACACTTCCAGGACATTTTCACATTTCCCTTTATTCTCATTTTCATTAAAATTACTGCAATATTTGTACAGACAGATAAGTTTTTATAAGTTGTTATATTTTATATCTTAGATTTTTATATTTCCTATATATTTTTGAAAATTCTTGTATCTTACATCTTGTTTTATAGCTTAACTTACTCTCCTTTTATTTTATTTTCATTCTAACTCACTATTTATTTCCTTTTTTCTTGTAAATTTGTATTTATTTATTAATTTATTTTAAGGTCACGGGCGGTCGCATCAGCATTTCACTGCATATCGAGTATGACTGTGTATGTGACAAATAAATTTTTAATTTGATTTGATAGCAAGGTATCTGAACCCACAATGCATTGCAGGATGCTGTGTATTGCACTGCGTACAGTACAGAGCAAAAGTTTGGACACACCTTCTCATTCAAAGAGGTTGAATTTGTATTCTGGCAAGAAAAAGAAGCTAAGTGAAGAAAAACGAGCGGCCATCATTACTTTAAGAAATGAAGGTCAGTCAGTCTGAAAAATTGGGAAAACTTTGAAAGTGTCCCCAAGTGCAGTCACAAAAACCATCAAGCGCTACAAAGAAACTGGCTCACATGCGGACCGGCCGAGGAAAGGAAGACCGAGAGTCGCCTCTGCTGCGGAGGATAAGTTCATCCGAGTCACCAGCCTCAGAAATCGCAGGTCAGATCAGAGAGCAGGTCAATGCCACACAGAGTTCTAGCAGCAGACACGTCTCTAGAACAACTGTTAAGAGGAGACTGTGTGAATCAGGCCTTCATGGTAGAAGATCTGCTAAGGACAGGCAACAAGCAGAAGAGACGCGTTTGGGCTAAAGAACACAAGAAAGAACACAAGAAAGAAAACTCGCTGAATGAGAAGGGGTGTCCAAACTTTTGGTCTGTACTGTAGGTGGTGGTCAGAGTTGTCCATGTCTACTGATGAAAGCTCCTACATCCCCAACAAGTGAACTGGACCAGGGAACAGTGGAAGAAAGTGGCCTGGGTTACTTAACATCATGTGGATCGCTGGGTGTGTGCGCCTCAATAGATGCAATAGATGGCCCCAGAATGCATGATGGGAAAAAGGTATGCCAGAGAAGACGGTGTGATCTGAACCTCATTCAGCATCTGTGGGTTGTGCTGGACTAACAGGTCTGATACATGAATACCGCACCTTACAGCAACGTACGGGACTTAAAGGATCTGCTGCTAACACCTTTGTGCCAGACAATTGGCTCAGAGTTCAGAGCTGTTTGGTGACACAAGAGGCACCTACACAAAATTAGGCAGGTCATTTCATTGTTATGAACGTTCAAGGAAACAAAAGACAATAAACTAGAACTTAAATGTTCACTCAACACGCGCGATTTTCTGGAAAGGTTCCTGCTGATTACAGTGGCATTTCTTGTTCGCTTTGTGCATGTATATTTGATCTAAGGTTTATTGTCTAGTTAATCTCGCTGCTTGTTGAATCCTGTTTCAGGATGCGATGGGGTCTGGTCTAATGCAAGTCGGCATAACGCAACAGTAAATCCTTTATGTTACACGTGTGTCGTCTTGTCTTGAATTTTGTCGTGAGTGTCTCGGTTCGTGGAAGTGCATTTTCTGTATTATATCAGAAATTATAGTGGACTTGACTTGACTTGAAACGATTTACATGCCGCGTTCCAGTCACGGAAGGAGCATCCTACATGCTTCAGCACGCCCTCATGCGCTTCGGATTTTGGAAGTGTTGTCATGGTTTTGCATACGAGCAAGCTGAAGACAAGAGATATCATGTAACCGCAATTGGCAAAGGCTTTAAACGGAGGATCTACGGGCTTTTAATTATATTTCTTCTGTCAAAACTAAATCTGGAATAAATGGAGGTTAAGAGCTGCTATGTGACCTGTCACGACTTCCTGGTTACGCTCCAATCCCACGAGGAAAGAAATGCCCTTTAGCAAATCAGTCACGCCAAGTGAACTTCAGATTCTGCATGAAGTTTAGTTATTATGCTTTTCATGAACACCCGGACATGTGTGAACACACGACTCACTTTTACAGTTCTATACTCGCTCTATATACTGTCCTGGCTGGGCTCCAATTCCAGTTTAATAAACCATGTGTATCAGTGACTATTGGCGGTAATATAAACTCATGCACACTCATTAACACGAAGATATATGATGCAGGTTAAATGATAAGCACTTAATATCCCTGATTTACAAGTCTCAGTAACTTTCTCACGTACTGAATACAGTAAGTGAGAAAGTTTACTAGCCACAGCTGCAGGAACATGGTCGAATACTTTATCTAGTTACTTAATTACTATTATTCTACTATAATATAACACCAATGCAATACCTAAATCAGCTGTATGGGTGCGGTGCCTTGATGCACCCCTACTTCCTGCGTCTATGCACATGGCTCCCGTGTACAGTATGGAGGCTTAGTGGCAGCCAGGAGCAAAAAAAACCCAAAAAAAACAAGCATGGCACGGATATATGGATGGAAGGCTTCCAGTGAAGATCAGCAAGCACTTCAAACAAAACTGCCTCATTCAAGTAAAAATCTGAAGTCACAAAAGGGCTGGCTTCTGGAACATGATCTGATATACCGCTTAAACACACACAAAGTGCTTACTGTAGATACTGAACGTGACTAAAAATACACTATGCACTACCGTAGGAAGGGTGGGTGGGTGAATATATGTGAGGATATTCCTCCTTCTTCCTTCCTTTCTTCCTTTCCAGTTTTATTTTGGACTGGAGCACGACCACACACTTTCCAGCTCCTCCAGTTTTGCTGACGTGGACATAAAACTGGTGAAATCTAGATTACACAACAAACACACAAACACACGCATGCAAACGACATTTCCTCCTTCAACCAACATGACGACACATTCGGCCGTGACGCAGACGCCTGTCCAAGTGTCCAAGCTGTAGCTCTACAGTCCAGCGTCCGAAAAGCCGAGTGCACTGCGAATGATTGGGTTTGTATTTCATCACTCATCAAACACCAATACAGCGCTCTCCTACACAGCTTGTACTGCATGCATACTGAATGTGTTGTCTACGCAGCCCCTAGTTCTCATCCACAGGTCTAGCATGTTTGTTTTACTAAATTGTTTCCAGGTTCAATTCACGCCTCTGTGTGCATGGAGTTTCATGTTCTCCCCATGCTTGGTGGGTTTCCACCGGGTTCTCCGGTTTCCTCCCAAAAAATAAGGATTTAGCTAATTGCCGTGCATACAGTATATTTTTAATCCTTGTTCATTCTTGTGCATGACATGCAAGACAGTTCTTTCCTGCATTTTGGTGAATTATTGGCCGTTCAATGGGAATTCACCAAAATGTCAAACAAGTCAAAACATGGGTACAAACTGTATCTGGAGACATTCTTTTGGCTGCTCCTGTCAAGTGATCACCACAGCAGACCATTTGATCCACACACAACTTGGCACGACTCTCCTGAGTCTCCAGACTTTGGCCCAGCACTGCAGTACATGGTGTGTGGCAGCAACCAATAGTGAGGCTCGATCAAGAGCCTTCGTTGCCTGAGCCATCACTAACTGTATTACCTGTACCTAAATTAACCGAAACCTGGGAACAATTTCACCTACCAAGCCTACCAAGACAAAACTGGGACAGGTGGGAGAATCTGTCCACAGGACAACTATTAGTTATGCCGTTATGGAAGAGTGGCCAGAAGAAAGCCAGTGGTTCTACTCCGGGGGCTGAATACAAATGCACGGGACACTTTTCAGATATTTATTTGTAAAAACAAATTCAATTTCCTTCCACTTCACAACGAGGTGCCATTTTGTGTTAATACATTTATCTTTGTTGGTGTAACTTGACAAAATGTGTAAGTACTTTTGCAAGGCACTGTAGTGTGAGCTGGATGGATAAACACTGAGTTTGTGTATGTTCTTTAACCACATGAGAGCAGAGTCTAGGAGATTGTCTTCCAGGCAATAGGGGGAATGGGATGATGACTCACTGGTGTCAAGCTGAAAACTCTAATCATTTCCCGGAATAACACACACACACACACACACACACACACACACACACACACACACACACACACACACACACACACACACACACAAAATACAGCAGAACTGAAATACTACTCCTGACCAATGATAGGATGCCCAGTTCAGACACCAGACAATCTGTCCTTTACTCTCCAGGACTAGACCTGTCCTGTCTAGTCATGTCTCTTTCCCCATCTCTATGCGTTTGGTTTATTTAAACCCCTCTATTCATTACTACAGAAGCGATAAAGTGCAAGGTGTAGGGAAAAGATACACAAGGACCTATTTCATCATTTCATTACAACATTCAGTATTATCAATTTATGATGTCATTTTTACTCCTTATACGTCTCTGACAGGATTCCAGCGATGACCCTTTGTACGAGGGCTGTACTAAGATGAAAAAGTAATGGAACAGTGGGGAGAACTTTATTATTATTATTATTATTATTATTATTATTATTATTAACTGACATACAATACCTGTCAAAAGTTTGGACACACCTTCTAAGTTTTGGGATTTATTTTCTATATTCTAGAACAATACTGGAGATTTTAAAACGTACACGCACATATAGAATTGGGTAATTAAGTCAGTTGTTTTTTTTTTTAAGACATTAAGGTCAGCTGATCTGGAACAGGTCTTGCAGGAACAGTATTGTGTCGCGTGTGTTTGTAAAACCCATCAAGCACGAGGATGAAACTGTCTCTCATGGAGACCTTCCCAGAAAAACAAGACCAAAACATACCTCTGCTGCGGAGGAGACGTTCATTTAGAGTCACCAGCCTCAGAAATCACCAATTAACCTCAACCAGCACCTCAGATTAGAGCCGTTATGAAGCTTTACAGAGCAGAAGTAGCAGAAACATCTCAATATCAACTGTTCAGGGGAGATTATTGTGTGTTTTGGACAAACGCCTTCAGCATTGTTTTACAGTGTAGAGAGAAAAAATAATCAGGAAAGAACATGGAATTTGTGTCTACACTTTTGACTCTGAGAGTTTATTGTACTCCACCACAATGCGCAATGTGAATAACCTACGTCAGTTAATAATAATAATAATAATTCGCTTTTAACAAAGGTCATTGTCGCAAAGCTTATATGTGAATGTGTGTAATAATAATAAATTAAAAATTATTATAAATAATATTAAAAAATTAGTAATAATAATAAACTATGCCCACTTTTGCTTTACTTTTGGAACATGCCATGTATTTGATGTCCTGTATGGGAAGGTTTTGAACTGAATTACTACTCATTAGATGTGTATTGTCTCCTGGATTCCACAAAGAAATATCCAGTTTAAGTACTACTATAATCATAAGAAATAAGACTATAAGCTAAATTATGTAAAATAACAACAACAACAACAACAACAACAACAATAATAATAATAATAATAATAGAAATTATAAGCTAAATAATGTTAAGTAATAATAATACTAAGAAGAAGAATTAAAAGCTACATAATGTAACGTATGCTTTACATTACAAGTTAGGATACAGTAAGCATATAAAATAATATAAAATATTAAATAATATGATTTGATAAAAAATTATATGATATGAATAATATAATAATTAAATATGATTAAGGATGATTATGAATCTAATAAATAATATGAATATTAAGAATATAATAAATACAGTATAAATAATATAATACAAATAAATACTTTGTTTATTATTAGTAGGATACAGTACGCATATGAAATAATGTGATTCCCATCATACTAGGCCATACATGAGCTGCTTATAAGCACTTGGAAATAAGAATCATAAGCCACTATCAACACATGAAATAATATCCATAGGCTGATATTTCATAAATTTGTTTTATTGATAGTCTTCATCGAAATAATGTCTAAAAAATTAGAAAGTTAAAATAATGAGATATGAAGTAAAAAAATGTGATGTAATGTCTTTACAGTAAATACATTTTTGTTCCAAAAACGTATATTTCAGGGTTTCTGTCCATTTCTCTCTGCTTAAAACTATTTTCTTTTACTTTCTTTTTCTATTATTTTCTTCAGTTTTTCATAAAAAAAGTAAAATATAACTAAAGATTATGATGAAAACTTACATACACTAAATACACAAAACATAAAATGCGTGTCTTTGATAAGGAATAGACGGCGTTGAGCGTGTTGTAACCCGCGCAGCGGGAGGTGAGACAAGGTGAGGGGAGCGCGCACATGTGCCTTCGCGTGTCTCCCGCACGCTACACTGCTGACCTCGGTGGTCTTTGATTAGCTTACATGCTAACTTCTCAGGATTGGAGAAAAGCACTGTGATGTTCCTCAACTTCTGTGGTAACATTAGCAACCTTATCTCCTACAGGAACTTTATTCTGTCATAAAATGTTTTATTTTCTGTCCCCTAAGGGAACAAAAACAACTTTTCTCAAATATATATATGTAAGCTGATATAACTCTGGCTAGCTATGACTAGCGTACCTGATAAACTGTTAGATTAGCTTGAGAATCCTAATAAGCATGTGATAAAAGCCACTGATTTAAAAATAAATTTAAAAAATTAACATTAGGCAGTCTAAGAAGGAATTCAATTAGAAAATGATTGCATTTGTGTTTTTTTTTTATAATTTGTGCAATTTAAAGGCTTGAAAAGGGATAAAAAACTTTCTCAGACTCTTAAATAAAAAATAATAGCAACAATAAACAGACGAGTAAAACCAGTTTGACTTCACCATGGAACATTAATATGATGCATAATCTATCCTACCAGAATAAACACATCAATGGAAATCAAATATTTATTATGGTTCTGTAATGAGTTTTTTGTACTGTATTATAATGTGAAGTTTAACAAGTTGTTTTAATCATGGTTTATGTCTTCTCTGGGAGATTTAAAGGAGACAATAGAACTTGAAAGCAGTTCATTCATTTATTCATGAAATTTCCTTTGGGATCAATAAAGTACAGTATGTATGTATCTACCTCCATCCATGAACCTCTGTAGTGCAACTAGGGACCGTGGAAGCCGATGGTGATTACCATTTACTACCATTATCCCTCCGGGCAACATTCACACACTATGGGCAATTTAGGAAAGTCAATTAGATCAATTAATCTGCATGTCTTTGAACTGTGGGAGGAACACAGAGCCTGAGGTGGGAATCAAACCCGGACCCTGGAGGTGCAAAGCCTTGTATCTGTCTATCTATATATAAATCATTTGATGGTACTCAGAAATACTGCTTGTACTCAGGAAGCGCTTCCACTCGCTAAAGGCCTCTCAATCACTAAAAAAATTTTGCACACGGTCTACATTTTGCACACCTGGAGCTTTGCACATTGTTCTGCTCATGACTGTACATTGCTTTTGCATTTCAATTAACACAGTGATTCCCTTCAACCTGGAGAGTGAGTCAAATGAAAAGCTTAACAAGACTAAATAAATTTGCATTACGTTTTATTGAGGAATCTCAATACTCATTAAGCAATGGAACACTTGCATTGAATGAAACTTGCATAGAATGATTTATATACTTGATTTGTCCCAAACTTGTTAATATAGTACTGTATATCCACTTTCTCTTCACAGGTATAAATGATCACAGGTTAATCCACATCTCTCTCTATCTCACACACACACACACACTCACCCAGAGTGGGCCCAGGTCGCTGGCATTGCAGAGCTTGTCCATCCAGGCTCCTTTCCTTCCTGTGACTCTTCTCCACGTCTCCCAGGAAGGATTTATTCCTTAGACAGGTTTTCTTCTCCACTGCTTGTCTGAGGTTTGAGGACTGGTCCCACAGCTTAAAGTCTTTCATACAGATGCGTGCACAAACACATAAACACATGCATACACACACACACGCACACACACACACACACACACACACACACACACACACACACACACACAGGCACACGCACAACTTGCACACACTGGAGCGTGCCGTCTGAGTGCAGTTTTGTGCACCGACCTGTTTAATACCCAGCTCTCTCTCTCTCTCTCTCTCTCTCTCTCTCTCTCCCCTCTAATGGGAGGGTGACCAAATCTTCTTTCACTTCCACACACTTTGTCACTAAAAGTTTCTCTTTCTCATGCCAGCAGTGACCTCAACATCCACCCACACACACGGACACACACAAACACACACTGCCGGGAAGTACTTAACAAGAAGATCTGACAGTATGGACTCCAAAGTTCTCCCAAATATTTTTTTTACTGTTAGTTTCTCTTTCTCATTCAAGACGTCTCCTCACCACAAACGCTTTTCTCCCAGGAAGACTTTAACAAGACAGGGAACATGACAGTAATGACTTCTGTTGCACATGATTGATTGCCCTGTTTAAGACGGTCATCATTTATCTGTATGTCAAAAACAGATTCAACACAAATGATCAAAAAGTGAAGAAATGCATATATTCTGTACAAACCACTAAGAGGTGCTGTAGCTGTTTAGTTTAAGTTTTTTTTTAGTTAACACTGCTGATGGTTTTATTACAGCTGGCATGGCAGTCAGGACCTTGGCATTGCCCAATTTCTACCAAGCAATATTTATAATGTAGTTCGATCCATGGAAAAAATAAAGTATGGAATATGTATGTAAATAAAAGAAAGGCTTTGTCTGTACATTGGCCAGAACTCAATGATATCTTTACGTTTTATACATTGGAGGAGCAGAAACCAGCCTGAGAAAATTTTCCTTTCTGTCTGTATGTCTGTATGTCTGTCCAGCCAGAGTTTGTCACAGAATTTAATGAAACTTTGCCAGTCCTTAGGTATCTGCCTGACGTTAAACCTGAGCCATAAATGAAATCAAAATGTTGAGTAGAAGTGAAGTTATGAGCAGTTTTGTGCCAGATTATAAATCACAAGATTTTACAGCGTACAGCGCATGCATCAAACTGTCTTAAACTGACCGATGGACAGAATTTACTGAATCTTCTGCAGTCCTTAGATATCTGTCTGAAGTTTAATCTGCACCATAAGTGAAACCAAATGTTGAGTAAAAGTGATGTTATGAACAGTGGGATTTAATAATCTACTTTAAAATAAGATACTAATGCGCTACTGTCTCAATGTAAACAAACACCTGCACCAATAGATATTAATTAGAAAAGATAAAGTGAATATTTTTACTGGGATTAGTTCATATTTTCACTTTGGCTGAAATAACAGTGCTGACGTGGTATAAGTGAATTTTAACTCGCTGGAGTCGTTTTAAGACAAAACTTCATCCGATCTTTATCCGATCTACTTTTTCCGATTTCTCATCTGTGATTCACTCTCCGATTACCGAACAGGGAGTGTATTTGTCTGACGATGAAAAGAAAAAAAAAATTTTTTTTTTACTTTTACTTGAGTAGATTTTTAGAATTGTAAAAATTGGTTAAGAATGGTTACTTGTATTTCAGCAAAATTTCACTGAACAGTACTTTTACTTGTGTACAAAAATGTATTACTTTTTCCACCTCTGATAATCACATTATTTCAGAGCTCAGCTACCAGGGGGCAACCTCCAGTACTGAAACATGAAGCCAAAACATGAAGTTCCTCAAATGACCACTAGGTGGTGTCTCTACAAGTGAGTGAATCCTATAGTTCATGACTCGGCATCCCGCGGCTTCGGAGCCGCATGTGGCTTTTTCATCCCTCCGCTGCGGCTCTCTGTGGCTTTGGAAAATAAATAATAAGCATTTAATTTAAATGTACTTTTTTTATTTTTTAATACATTAAAAAATCTGATTATAGTGATCTTGTAACGTTAAAATAAAACGTGTTTGAGTTTTTTTTTTTGTCGCCTAAAATATGCGTCACATCCACAGATGTGCGACACCCGCCGGCACGTGATTGATTGAGTTTATCTAACCGCCCTTTTATTCAGGTTGACTGCACGCCCAGTACACGTGATAAAAGGATGACGGCACACAGAAGCAGACGGCATTTTTGGTTTGTTGCAGGTGGATCGTTTAAGTTCTGCTTTTTAGTTCATAAATACGAGGAGGACTCAAATAGACAGAGTATTTTATTTGAAAGTAAGCTTCAACCGTGAGTTCAAAATGTTCATTGTTGAATGCGGAAGTAGTTTTGTTTTCTCGGTAGCAGTTCATTGATTTCATAAATGCAACACACTATATATTTTTATACATAACATAAAGCTAAAAACCGATATATGCAGTGTTCTCTTCATTTTAGATGTCAAACGTACAGAGCCTCCCCTCCTGGGGTCATGTGGTAAAAACAACAATAAAAACATGCACAAACCGTGCGCACTGATTACTAAACCATGTGCGCAGATTAATAAACCGAGCACTGATTAGTTTACCGGTTTTGTGTCAAAGTTGGTTCCCTCATCGGGATTTGTTTTTCGTTGACCCACCCCCATGAAAACGGTGTATTCAGAGAAAGGCGCTGTTTATTAATCCGCACACTCGGTTTAGTATTCGGTTTATTTTAATTTTTACCATGTGTTCCCTGGGGGCTCTGTACAGTAGGGTTTTGTGGCTCCCGGTATTTTCTTTTCTGCAGGAAATTGGTCCAAGTGGCTCTTTGTGTGTTTAAGGTTGCCAACCCCTGATATAGCAGATCATGTTTAAATACCCAACTCAATAGCTCGATTTCCCTTTTCATGACAACTGCACAGGGGTGAATCTTTCTGCAACTTATCAGTTAAAATTATAATAAGGCATAAAATTATGCTTAATTAGGGGCGTGGCCGATTTGAAGGACTTAAACCACTAGCTGCTATGCATCACTTTGGCTAAGCAGCAAACTGGAATGTAGTATAACTTGCCACTTGAAATGTACTATAGGCATTAATCTGGGATGACATGTAGGGTAGGGGTGTCTGAGTTCAATCAAATCATCAAAGGCGTAAAGAATGTGGCTTGGTTTTGCAGGCCCTCGGCGCCTTGAAATCACTGAGTTGACCATGAATTCCTCTGTATACCAGAGTATTCCAGAGGCAAATGTGAGACCATCTGTCCGACAGCTAAAGCTTGGTCGAATTTGTGTCATGCAACAAGACAAATATCTGAAGCACATGAGTAAATCTACATTAGAGAAAATAAATATAAGACCCTGCTCCGCCCTGATGATCTTTATTATGGTTTAACATTAAAAACAAGGAATTTAAAGAGGGGGTACTAACTTTTACATATGATTGCAAAAATATAATTAGAACAATTTCTCAGTTTATTTAATACTTCTGTAGTATCTAGTCATGATCATAAGGTCAGCTGGAAAACATCACCTTTAACATAACATCATCTTGACTGTAGATATTTGCTTATGGGGAATGGACCAGTTCTGAAATATATTTCTGAAAATACTTTAATGAGCTTGTGAAGAAAATGGGGGGAAAAAATGGAAAGTTTGGGAAAAAGAGACAGTGGATTCGTGAATGAACAGAACGGCTGAACAGACGAATGATAGAAACACATTGTGCTCAATGCGAGGTTGAGATATTTTTGTTTGTGGTGTGGGTGTAGGAGGTCACGCAGCAGTGAGAGTCTCAGAAGTTTCCCATTATATCCCCTAAAATGTTCGCTTGTAGACAATGGAAGATTGAACACTGTTTGTTTATATGGCATTGTGTAATAAGTCTGACTCGCATCCGAAAATTATTGGCGAATTCCCATTTCATCCAGGCTTGGGACCGGCACGGCATCCAGTAGCTGTGGTTTGGGTATTGGGTACAAATAAAGGTAATGATTAGAATTTTTTTATTACTGTTTAAGTTATTGTTATTATTATTTTTTAGAATAATTATTTTTAAACATAAAGTGTAATGTCAAAAAAAAAAAATCAAAATAAGGCAGCAAACAATCATTATATACAGTATATAGATGGCTATTTATTTATTTATATATAAACAATATTTGACTAATATTTGACTATACAGTATATTTGACTATAAAACCTGGCGGTTGTGTTTTGCGGTGATACTGTTGGTTAAAACCTCAGTTCCCAGACTGTGCGTATAAATAGACATGACAAGAACCAAATTAAAACAGATGTGTGTCTTTGTGTGAGAGAGAGAGAGAGTTTGTGAAGATGCTGTTGGTTAAATCCTCAGTTCCCAGACTGTATGTATAAATAAACAAGACAAGCTGATAAAACCGATATGGAATTGATTTAGGCTTGTACTGTATGTTTGGACTTACCTCAGACTTTTTAGCTATGGGTCTTTGGACTTGGTTCAGACCATGGCTGGAGCCCCTTTATTGGCTCGTATTGTACGACTTGGGACCGTAGGTTGGACGAAGAGTCTGTGGCTTGGGACTATGGACCTAGTTCATACTTGAGACACTGGAATTGATTCTGAGACCACAGTTTAGGGCTTTTAAGTCAATGTTCATAGTTTGTGACTCTTGACTTCGTGGAACTCACAAATTTCTAGACTAGCATTGGATGCTATAGCTTTTTGCTTTGGACTTGACATACGGTACAGTAGATTCTATAGCTTGATATTGACTTGAATAAGGAATCTGTTGTTTGATTTAGATACTAAGGCCTAGACAAGCACCACAGGTTGAGACTCTGGACTTGACTCTAATGTCTAGTGTCTATAGGCCTCAAATAAGCAACTACAGTTTGGGGAACCAGACATATTACAGATATTAAAGATTATGCATATTAAAGATTTAAATTCTAACTAAATGCATGTGTGAAATCACAGAGTTATTATCTCATCCTCTATCTGACTATACTGTAGGACTACAATATAAAGTGAAGTTCCCTAAATGGTAAAACCTTTAATGAAATGTATTATGTTTTCTGGCAAAAGTGCACACTCTGACTGAAATGCCTTCCTTCAACGCTTCCTCCAAAATCACTACCAGTTCCTGGCCTCTGCACTGACAATGGGATGACGAACTTGTTGATATTGGGAGTGCGGTGAGGGAACATTCCTTTCAGGGTTTCTGTTGCTTGTGTTAATAGATTTTGTTATGAAGAAGACCATGGATTTGGAATCGTATAGAGGACTCCTCAACAGCTTATGGACCTTGGCTTTGCCAACTACATTGCCATTGTACATGATGGAATCCTTGGAACAGGAAGCGGGTTTGTGGACCGAAAAACGGAAATCGGGTGGATAGGATATAACAAAGCACCTGTTGTGGCTGGAGGACAACACTGGCTGTTGTGGCTGGTTGACCGTTTCACCTATCCTGACTTGGGAAGGCATCAGCAACTACCTCCAACGACTCCGTGCCACCTGGTTCTCCAACACCATCAGCTGGTGAAAAAGGTTCAACTTCTCAATACCATTGCGATCCTGCCGACACCTACTGTATGCCTGTAAAACCTGGAACGCATTAGCAAAGATCACTTGGTGCTTAATCATTATTTACTGTAGCATCACCACCTGCAGCAGGTTTTAATACTGAGATCTACCTGGAACTCTATGATTCTAAGTAAACAGCAATGAGGGGAAATTAAGGATAAACTTTGCAGGACACATATTACTCAATATGAGTCTCTGACTCAGGACCCCCGGGTCTCCATTTCCTTGAATCAACATGGAGGCAAATAGAATCAGCCATGTAAGCAAAGCTGGGCTTGTTTACAAGTAAAGTGAAGTTCCCATTGGCAAATTCCTTGCACACATGAAGAGTGGAGAAAAAGCTTACTGAAGCCTAAGTGGAGCTTAAGGCTTACTGAACTTGCAGTGTGATTGTTTTTTTTGTTTGTTTTTTTTGGTGTGTATTTTATTGGAAATTTATTTTATTTATGGGAAAGTATGCGCTGCTATTATAACTGCACTGACTGTGCTAGTCATTTTATTAATTACAGTTGCAATTATAATTGCTGCTATTATAACTGTGCTAAGTGCGCTACCTACCTGGTTTTAGTTATCACAGCTTGTTTTATTGTTTTATTCTTTATAAATAGTAATTTCAGCTAATTATTTATTGAAACATGTGTGCTGCTGTGCTATATTGCAGATTTATCTCCTGATCTTATTTTATTTGGCTATAACAAATTGCTAGTTTTATGCCAACGAAATGTGTGTGTGTGTCTGGTAAAAAGTAGGCAATGTGTGTATTGGGAAAACGAAGGCCAAAAAAATAATATTCGAGACAGCCAGACTAATTCAGTCACATTAACAAGCTCTTTATGGGAATCAGGGGACGGTTTCAGTGGACCCAGCTGAGAAGAAACGCCTCCACTTTCCCACCAGCACCAGTATAAAACAGCTGAGAACTAAAGCACAAAATAACAAAATATAAATGTAATAAATTTTTATGATTATATTTATCCAATACAGCGTTCTTTAAAAAAAATAACCTGTAATAAACATCAAAGTAAAATCTGAAACAATAGTGAGAAAGTGCAAGTCTCATATAGACACAATGGTGTCATTAAACAAGTCCGGTTTCCTTCGAGTCTTTTTATTTTGGCCACAGAACGAGTAGTTAATGAGTAGTTGGTTGCAGTGTGAATGCTCTCTTCTCAATAGCAGGAAGTTTTAACGCAAGTCCCACCCTGAAACAACACACCATAATGATTAAGGATTTTCGATTCCGATAGCATCGCCTGTAATCAGCCTTAATATAGTATTAACGGTTCTCCACTATCTAGCAAACAAAGTGTAAAATTTTCCATATTTTGCTCCATACTTTTCATCGCATCACCAGATTTGCAGTTTAACTGATGAGTCAGATTTTCGCATGAGGACCCTGAACGGAGCAAACTTATGAGAAAAAGGTGTACACTGTAAACATTAAGGCGCACGTCTAGACCTGTCGTGGCTATGCTTTGATCTTTAGCTCACATTTATCCTTCCCTATGCTCTTCTTCGTTCCGTCTAAAAACCTCACTAATGTGCTTTGCACTAAACATTATCAACCATTATAAAGAGGTTTATTTTGATTGTTACAAAACTGAACACAAGGAACGGAAATTTGTGTCTTGTGTAAAATTAATAAACAAAGAAGCATCTCTAGGTGGATACACTGCGTTTTAAACTAGCTACTGGGCAGGACACATCGATCCACATTGGATTGGCTTGGCAGGCCATCGCAACAGGTTCAACTTTGGGAGCCAGACGTGGCACAAGTCTAAAATAGCATGTCAGAAAAAAAAAGCACATGGCAACTCCGAGATCCAGGACTGGTGGAAAGTGTTGAAAGGTGGGGATGATTCCAAATCGCCTCCAAATGTGGGGTCCAGTGGAGACACGGAGAAGAGCAACCGCTGATTGGATGATGGACCACAACTAATCAAAAGTCCCAAAATTTCTAAGATTGCACAGACGGGACACAGAAGATGTCAAAACATCAGGGGGAAACTCCACCTCTGAAATTCCCATTCAACACATTCCAGGAGTGGCTGTAAAAGTGGGGATCTGATTCAGCCAGCAATCCCATTGATGCTGGAACAGAATTAACTACTATTGAGTTTTGTGAATGAAGCAGAGCTCCAGGACAAATCCTGAACAAAGACACACAAATGTGTGTCCGTCTATGTAAATAAAATAAAATAATAAAATTAATAATAATAATGCCTTTTACCCTCAAGAAGTATTTTCAATGAGGGCGTGATTTCCGGGATGAGTTCCAAATTTTAAGAAAGGAGAGTTTAAGGGACAAGGGTCATATATTCTCCATCACCCATTAACAAAAGAAACATATAAGCCTGTTAATTCCCATGAAAAAAAGACTTTGAACTCCAAGAGACACTTGGTGTATAGACAGTTTGGTATTTCCAGATAGTCCATAATGCTGGATTTGCTGTGTTTATAATTCAATAAAATACTTGATTATTCACAAATGTGAAAACCACTGGGATTTTATATAAACCTTAAATAAGCTTTTTTCGAACAAATTCCGGTCAAAGATGGATGGATTTCTGCACATCAAGGCGTTTGACATAGTCGTTTATGACGTACTATTGCCACCTACTGGCCTGTGGCTCATGTGACTGTCTTCAAATTTTTTTTGCATTTTCATGTGGACATTTTTAGGAAATAAAGGGACACAGTCTCTTTTTATTAGGCCATTTAAAGAAGAAAAAGTAGTAAACAGGAAAATTAAAGCAGTTGTCTTCTTAATTGCCATACTTGACAATTTTAAACCTGCAGTTTTGATGATGCTAAACTAAAGGCTATAAGGATGTATTCCTTGTTTGCTACATTAATCTCATATCTTCAGTTCCAAACTAAAGAAGCGTACTTCAAACACTGAAGTTTCTTCAGTGAGACATTTCTTCAGTCTCTTCTTCTAAAATTTCTAATTTTCTCTACGGAACAAGAAGAAGGAACAGCACTTGTGGTCAAAGAGCTCACTTGGTAGAAGGTCGACATAGCATCTGTCAGTGAGACACACTTGCTGGTGTGGTCAGCGACCAAGATTGGAGGCGGTTACTTGGACGATGAGCGTTACAAAGCCAGACCGGCAAAGCTTGTCTACATTCCTAAGGGCTTTAAACGACTTCCTGATGACGATGCAGTTCCCATGAGTCATGAAGAAAGCCACGATAGTCAGTGCCTATGCAATTCAATTCAATTATATATATTTTTTATGTAGCTCTTTTAACAATGATTAAAAGACTCAAAGCACCTTTACAACATCAAAAAGAAAATTGTGAAATCAGTATGAAATTTGTGAGAAAACGTATGAATCAGAATTGTCAGATTGTCCCTGATCCGAGTGCAAAGATGGAAAGGAAAAACTTTCTGAGATGTCAATAGAAAGCAACCTTCAGGGGAACCAGATTCAAAAGAAAACCCATTCCTCATTTGGGTGATAACCGAGAGCAAGGGATGAGCTGCAGTCATAATGAGTGTTGACTGCTAGAAGTTTAGTATAACACACGTGTTTAAGTTAATATGGAGTCCAGTTTTGTTATTGGAGACTCAAAAACTAGGAAAATTCCAGTCCTGACCTATTGAGTGAAGGGCAAAGGGGTCAGAGGAGTCTGGGTCACTGCGCGCTCAGGAGTGGCATGTGTAGCTCGACAGAGAGAGAGAAGGCATAAATTACAGTCAGCATAAACTGATAAGCATTGGTTTGCTGCAAACAAGATGTGTTTTTGACCATCATAACGAGAGATTGTGAAAACACCTGGATGACGCCACAGAGATCAGAAGCAGGGCTATAGAGCGGGCCTCCATGCTAGGCTAGGCATTAACCCACACAGACATTTGGCAGACGCCCTTATCCAGGGCGACTTACTTTTGCGTGTTGAGGATTAAGGGACAACTTGCCAGTCGTGGGATTTGAACTTGAGACCTTCCAAACTGTAGTCTAATGTTTTAACCACTGAGCTATCCCAGTCTCGACTTCTGTTGTGGACGAGTTGTGGCATCCTCTACTCTGTAGTCTATAAGCAAACAGCATGGGGTCAAGTGCACGCTCTGTCTTTTCTTAGCATTTCCAACCTTACCAGTCTTACATCATTAAAATTGAGGGAGCGGATAGCGCTGTCCTCCGAGTGTGTTATGCCGCCCCCAACAGTGCGCGAGCGAGCAGTTCGAAAAGATGCGGTCGGCTGGCGTCACGTGGTTCGGAGGTAACACGCGATAGTCTTCGGCCCTCCCGACTGAGTGGTAGTAGTAGCCTTAATGTGGGAGCCCCCTGGTGACGCGCGATAGTCTTCGGCCCTCCCGACTGAGTGGAGGGGGGGGGGGGATTTTAAGGCCACTGGATTTGGGGACCGGAACTACTGCAGCATCTTTCCGTACCTTTGGTACGTGCTGTGTGTACCTGCGATTATGTATTAATAATATAACTAAAAACAGGACTCTGACTTTTTCACAGGGTATAAATGGACGACCACAGATATTATCTGAAACGTAACTTTTTTTGATATTTGTCAAGCAGAAGACATTTTCACTATCTTTTTGTGGTGAAAGTGCTGACTGTCTTAAATCCTTGACGCAGTTCCTGGACCTCATGACTAAAATCACCAGTGCCATCTCTGTGTCACATTTAAAAATAACTGTTATTCAGTGCTACTGCCTTCTTTGGAATTATTAAAGATCCGTCTCATCTTATCATATTAGAACAGCATCACCACCTTTGTTGACCCCACTGTCACTGCACTGATTTGTCATATAACACCATGGAAAAGTTTGGCTGCTAAAAGAAGTTTTCTACCTTAGAAAGTAGTAAACTGAAATCTGTAGAATATCTGAATAGCTCTTTTTCACACATTTGCAGAAAATTTCAACATCGAAACACAACATACTTTCCAAGGCAAGTGGTGCTTTTGGGAGGCAGACAAGACATATCATTCTGACCACTGAAGGTCTGAATGTGCTGGACCTTACCACCCTGTTGTATGCATTAGACATTTGGACTGCCTACAGGAGACATGCAAATTGAGGAAACACGCTCGAACATCACCATCATCATTCTGAAAAACCCTGGTCAGCTAGACACACCACCTCACACACATGTCAGATCATTGCATCCCAAAACAGAAGGATTCTATGGAGAACTGGTTCAAAGAAAGCGATCTTGGCGGGATGAGGATGTGTTTTCAAGACAGCCAGAAGAGTTCCATCGAAAACTTTTCAACGAATACTGATACCTGGGAGTCCAATGCTGCCAACTGCCCTGCCTGTGTTAGATGTCTGAACATATAAAAAGATAAAATTATACATAACAACAAACTTTTATTTATTTATCTTTTATGAACTACAATTGCTCACAGAGCTGATCTTTTATATACAATGTTACCAGCACTTTAGCTAAAAACAAATTGTCAACAAAAAAAAACATCTAAAAAAATATTTAGCTTTTTGAGGAGTTAATGAAAAAGCGATAGGTGAGATAGTAGGACATGCTGTGCTGGAACACCAGTTGTCTGTAGAATTTCACCGCACTGCAGTTTAGCACTTACTATAGGGCATAACAACATAAGACAATACTACTGGCCAATAGGCATGTAAAGTGCAAGTTTACAACTGTGTCTCCAAGCCACTGAAATGTGAGCATCTTCCTGTTTAACCTGGCCTGAAAGAAGAATTAATACAACAATTACAAAACCCTCCATTTCTTCAGTATTAATTGGGTGATTTATTATTTAATCATGTATTAGGTTCCTTGTACAGTATATGACAAAATAACAGATTTCCCTGTGGTATTTGTTCTTTATGAAGACATGGGAAACATGTAGTAAATGAAACGCTGAGGGACTTGCCGGTGATTTGAGCATAAAGTCATTAAAGATCTCATTTTTCATTTTTTCCCCCCCAGAAGAACCAAAATGCCCTCAAGAAGAGGTGTGTGCCAAGTATCAATTCCTGCCTGTTCCCAAAGGAATTCAGATTAGTCCCGTCTGTTCCTGGGGTTATTATTTTCGGGGATGTTCAAATGACAAGCTTCTTGGCACAGTTTTGCTCAGCAGCTATGTATGAGTTTGTATGTCTTGAGGGTTTGTTTATCTGTCTTTGATATGATTGCATACTTGCGTATATCAGTTTACTGGGCAACTGTTCTGAACAAGTTTCGTCCATTTTTGTTTGAATTACTTCTCACTTACTACTTTGTAAATTATTATAAATATATATTTAACTCTTTAAACGCTAAAAGGCACCGATCTGTCCCGACAACACAGCATAGGCCAAAGGCCATAAAAAAAATGGCCCCCAAGGTCTCCCGTTCTGACCCCCTTAGACTTTTATCTTTGGGGTCATCTGAAGGCTATTGTCTATGGTGTGAAGATACGAGATGTGCAGCACCTGAAACTACTGGAAGCCTGTGCTGGCATTTCTCCTGCGGTGTTGCTATCAGTGTGTGAAGCGTGGGAGAAGAGGGTTGCATTGACAATCCATCACAATGGGCAGCACATTGAACACATTTTATAAGTGGCCACATCATTGTTTTTCTTGTGAAATTCCCAATAAGTTTGATGTGTCACATGACCCTCTTCCTATTGAAAAAACAAAAGTTGGATCCAAGATGGCCGACTTCCAAATGGCCACCATGGTCACCACCCATATTGAAAAGTTTGCCCCCTCACATATACTAATGTGCCACAAACAGGACGTTAATATCACCACCAACCATTCCCATTTTATTAAGGTGTATCCATATAAATGGCCCACCCTATATATATATATATATATATATATATATA